>JAGDQP010008094.1:37232-64457 GCA_022664845.1 Lepisma saccharinum | reverse complement strand
ATATATATATATATATAATTCATCACTTCCATAGCAAATACAAATATAAATAGTTTTTTTCTTGCAAAGATATTGGTGTTCTTATTAGGGTTACCAGACATCCTCTTTTTTCCTTGGTCTGAGTTCGTTTTTCAATACAGTCCTCTTTTTTATATAATTGCTCTAATATGAAATGCTTTCACATCAATGTCTCATTGAAATTGAAATTTATTTATGGCCTTTAGGTATCTGAAGCTCAGGTCAGGATATGGTACAGGAAAAGGATGCGGCTATGTTGAAGGTGCCATCCCGGCATTTGCCTGGTGGGATTGGGGAAAAACCCTCAGTCAGGATGATCGCCGCTGGGATCGACCCACGACCTCCCGAAGGCTACGCCAACGCTCTAACACTGAGCTACGGAGGCTCGGTTTCACATCAATGTCGTTATAACTCAAATTCTCAAGACGAAGTTCCCCACTTATCACCGATTTCATGTTATTTGTGCTTATTTAAAACAATCAGTGTATTAGTTTAATCACGGTGAAATGGTGGCAGCACTACTATGTTAACACTATCCTGTTATTAGAAATCTGAAAATTGTTTTTAATTACGTTCTAAAACAGAAATTCTACATACCTTATTAAAAATGTTTGATTAAACACTCGTGTTTCTTTTTCATGTTGAAGTAGAAACTGGTAACAATTAATGGAATGCCTCCACAGGTACCATATTCATAATTCTCACATTTCTATATTATATACCAATATTTAAAGTTATACGGTTAGTCTAAAATTAAATCCCTTATTTAAATCTTAAGAAATTATAGACTATTAAAAAAACATTGTGAACGACAATGGTATGTACACTCACTTATTCACGTTTGAATTTGTTAATCCCAGTTGTTATTGACAGCAAGTTGACTTTTTATAAACATGTTACTGTAATCACTTGCGGTATTCCATTATAATTTTTTTATTGCAATGGCTAGATTTAGAGTACCTGAATTACGTCCACTGTCCAATAAAGCTATCATGAAAATAAAGCTTGCACTTGTAGTGTGTCATTGAAAATCTTATCTTACATCAAGTTGTTAATGACCATACTCAATGTGACATATCGTTACCAAGTTTCGTGTAGTTATCCGACCAACATGAATGTAGCCATCTCCTATGCGAACACACCTAGAGTCAATTTAAAAGGCGGCTCATAAACTAACTACATTTCTTTTAAGCACCAAAGATAATTTTTCCGACTCTAGAAAAGTAAATCTGACTTTTAATACTGTATATCTGAGAGCTTAACATCGTTGTAACTTGTTATTTTATATATTTGTTTGTTGTTGTTGTTATTATTATTATTATTTCCATGTTAAATGGTCAACACGTATTGCATAGGAAACCTGGTTCCAAATAAATAATTAGCTGCGTCACGCAAAAATCATGCAGGTTATTCTGTATACATAACAGAATAGGTAAAATTTAATTGAGAAGAATTTTGAATAGTTAACGTATGTAGTATAGTGTCTGCGAATTACACAAATTCAAATCGGGTGATTTAATGTGGAATGACGCGAACACATTTTCTAACACACTGAGTGAACAAATATAATCAATTTGTTTTCACCAACCTTATGCTTATAACCAATATTGTGGTTCAAAATAGAACCCGATGTTGTTTCTTTTCCACGAATAAGTGTGAAGCCTATTTCATTGAGAACAAATGCTAATTTTTGAAAAGGAGAGGAAGGAGAAAGTCATTCGAAAGAAGGACGTCTGGTAACCATGGGAACAGTACACTCGTATACATAAATGCGGTCAAGTTCATCCCTTGATACAACTATATAAACTTTAAAATCAAAACATACATACCTCTATTTAATCTAAACTTAATATGCTTTTCAACCAGTTCTTTAATGACTAGAGTTTCGATTTCACTCATTGAGATCACACCTTGCTTCTCGCACTGAGCATCCGGACAGGAAATGTCGTAGGCTCCCGCTTGAACTTCAAACTCAACATAGGACTTCATGCACTACGAAAGAAGAAAAAAAAAGCATTAAAATGACACTGCAATTATGTACTACCAAAAATGTACGTTTTTGAAAACTTCCAAACAAGAAAATAGATATAATATTTCCTACCAGAAAACAGTTGAGAAAATTGTTACTATTTATTTGTTTGGCACTGTACAACCTAAATGTAAAATTCATATTTTTTTAATAAAATTTCAACGAAAAATTAGCTCAGATCTAAAATTAATAAAATATAACTGACCTTTCTGCATATTTAGTTGAATACTCAACTAACCAATACTCAAAAAATATAAAATAAAATTAAAAAGTGCATTCATAATTCATGTGTATGTAAAACCAAACTTCGAAGCACATTTTAATTCACAAGGTCACATTTTGTTGCATATTCTTCTTGATGTGGAATGGTCAGTTACTTTATTTACACAAATGCATTTATATCATGTATTATTAATTTATAATATTTTTCTTCTTGCAACAAACAAAGTATGTTTATTTAATAAATTACCCGACTAAGATAAAGTTGCCTACACACAATAAATAGAATTAATTCAAATTCAACTGAATTTAACCTAAACTAGTATGACCCACCCCGAAATTTTTAATGTCGTCCTTAGTTGCTTCAATATAAATTGGCTAGGCCCTTTGGAACGGCTCTCGTTCCGTATTTAGGCCGTCGTAGAGATGTCATTTAAGTATGTCTGTAATTTTTTTGAGAGATTATATTGTGTTTGAAGTTTAAAAAAAATATATGTATATGTAAGTGGAAAGATGTGTTTGTTAACCGAAACACTGAGTCCAACTAAAACCCACCATTTTTAAATTACCGTTTTGTCACTGTTGGTAGGCACCAAAGACTTCTTTCAAAAATAAAGTGAGCGACTGCGGCCATATTGGAATAAATGGAGTCTAGTATCTGCCGTGTTTGTAAAATGTATTTAGGCCATATTTACAGCAAATTCCTGTTCGAGTATAAGAATTATAAAAGCTACGAATTATTAAAATTGTATGTACAGGCAAACGCAGAGTGTCAAAATGGGTTGATCTGGAAAAAGTAAGTAGAAACCGAAGAAAAGTGTGCCTAATTAGCTGGTGGTAGTATTTACATTATCTCACATACAATCTAACCTCAAAAAATACTATATATATATATATATATATATATATATATATACACACTTAAATTACATATCAACGACGACCTAAAGACGGAACGAGAGCCACTCCGAACCTATCCAATTCATAATGAAGCAGCTACTTAAGAGGGCGACATTGAAGACCAAGGTGAGTCATTGTAGTTGTACTTGGGTGATTGGTGCATATAAAATGTCTTTATTTGAAATCAAATACTTGACAATATATATAGTGAAGTTAAGGAAATTTTAAAACTTAGTTTAACATCAGGCCCAAAGTACATAAGCACCTTAGCTTCCTAAGAAAATAAAACACGACATGCATAATTAGAGGATAAGAGAAAAACAACATCAATGAGAAATAAGAATAGTTCAGGCACCCTTGGGGGGTCGTTACACCTCTGTACTCGCAAGAAGTCAGAGTCCCTGAAAGCTTATTACAGAAAATAATTACTTTAAGTGCCTTATTGTGTGACCTTAAATTTACAAAATGAATAAAGTTTATTTTAAATGTTTATAGAGTTAAATATAAAATGAAAAATAATAACTTCAAAAAATCCAGGTTTCTGCTCGAATTCCAGGTCCAAAATAAAGTTCCAGGTTTTCCAGGTAACCAATATTTAACTTCCTTTAGACTGTTACGTAACTTGCATCAGTAATGCAAAATTATAGATACAAATTAACACAATCAACGTCCCTCTTTCGTCAAACATCACGACACCTTAGCGGGGCAACAAATATTAGCCTACTGGCAGTTCGTCTAGCTTACAATGAAAAAAAAAATACTTTTTCAGTAACTTCTGCCACTTGAAAAATCATTCATTTTCTATACTTTTATGTTATTGTTAGCTGGAATGTAATAGCATGAAACAAAAAGAAACCGGTGCAAGCATCATCTTCAGAAAAGATGACAGTGCACATATCCTTTTGCACGTATTATATGTAGAAAAACATTTTAATCCCCATTTATAAAGGAAAGTTTCCTTTTTTTGTAGAACTCACTCTCTCTGACGTAATTTGGTCCTCAGTGCAGACGAAGATCAGCGAAGTTATTTTTGCTACTCTTACGACACCAAAAGGCCGTCACCTCCTTTGCCCTCCGTAGCAACCCAAACCGTTTCATACACAGATAACTATGATATCAACCATTAATGTTCCGCTGCTAGCGCATAAAAGAAGTAGCAATAACAATAATTTTAACAAAGTTATATACTATTGGTAAAACATTTGAACTGGTAAAAACTGATTGACAAGTATTTCCTCTCGTCTGATAGGAAATAAAAACTGTTTCGATTGGGCTATAAGTAACTGAATTGAGTTATTTTATGGCTTATAGCAGAGGTTTCCAAAGTGGGGTCCGTGGTAATATTTCAGGGGATCCGCAGGGGAAGAGTATACAGTCATTATTTTTTTTTATGTTCAAGCAATAAAAAACACGTTTTTCAAGATAGTATTTAAACACTTCACTTTTAATAACTAACGACACTTTACTGTATTAATAATGTATAGTAACTGAATTTATACTGACAATATATCCAATTTTTGAAATTTCAATTGATTATGGTCGTTCGAGGAAACTTTCAAATTGTATTTCTAAACAGAAGACAATGTTTTATGCCCCGATGGTGTCCGTTATTTGAAAGTTTCACTGTGCTAACAGACGATACAAAGTGACCGAGCAAGATCGATGTGTGGAAGAAAAATTGGACTAGTTAGCATAATAAAAAAATGTAGCACCATTTGCTACACATTACTGTTGTGTCCACAAAGAGACATTAGCACCACGGTACCACCAGAATTTGAGTTGCCTTGACGAGGTAGTTCGGGTTATGAACTGGGGCGTACCTGGGCTGGGGAAACGGGGGCAGGGGCCCGTCGGCTCTGTCGTGAATATACGGAAAGCGTAAATGCGAAATTGAGTACGTCAGAAAAAGTATTTTTGGGAAAACGAAAAAATAAGATAAAATAAACCGTGGTAGTGGTACGGTACTGGTATTTACGTACTTCAATAAGTCAGGAACGTACCCTGGCTTGGCACTGCTTTCAATCGAAAATGAGAGGGCAAAAGCAATTAACTTTACAAAAATAATTGAAGTTATTGCTGACAAAAAAGTAAAAAAAAAAAAAAAAAAAAAAAACCCATTTAAATAAATTGAAAGCCCCCGTTGTTTAATGACAATAATTCTGATATTATATTTATGTTTACAGGTTGTATTTTGAGTTTACAACTATTTGTTTCTACCACTATGTAGTGTAATTTATCAGTAACATTATGTTCTTTTTTTATTATTATTATTCAGCCTTCATTGTAGTCAATTATTGTTCAATGATACACATTATAGCTAGAATACTTTCTTTTGTTGATTTTTATGTTATGGATGATAAAACTTTATATATTTGCAAAGACTGAAAAGTATTTGTAATTTGAAAATAATGATTCCGAATGTTTCATTTGTATTTTTAACATTGTCCACATGATTTTTTTATGTTAAAAGGGAAAGTTTCATTTTTCAAAGAAAGTATAAGACTGTGTTGTTCATTGAAACTTCAAATAAAAACTGAAAACTTCTACAAAGTGTTATTTCATCCTGCTTGAAAAGTTTCAATTTGGAAAACTTAAAAATTCTTATATTCGAATTATAGTTTTTTTTATTTATTTATTTATATTAATTTCCCAGGACTAAGGCTTATATCCTTTTCTTCCACCTGATTAAAAAAATACAATTTAGAAACCAAATAAAATACAATTAGGCCTATGCAATGTAATGGTATGAACCTATGTACCTCAAAAAGGTATTGGCCATATGCCTCCTGTAAATTATTGTTATTTATATGTCTAAAATAAAAGGAAAGGTAATTATATGACCTACATTATAATGGTCCTGGGGGTACCTGGGGCCCCGCTGGGCCTAGTTACGCCCCTGGTTATGAATTTTACTAAATCACGCCTTTTGACTTTTTGATTATTTGGTATAATCTGTGAAAAAAATGGGAAGTCACCACAAGCATGCACTGGTCAAGTAAGTGGGCTATCCTGAGGAAAGATATTGAACAGATTAGTTGAACTGAGGGATGAAGTTCCTTTTTGTTTGATTCAAACTTCTACCTTAAAGATAGGCTACATGACTAACTGGATTTGGATGCTACCATACCTTGCTGATAATAATAAATTTTATTGTGGAAACAAATGAGAACATCAGATGTACTACAATCGTCAGATATACATAATAGTCCACTATATGTAAACAAAGATTGTTGTATCAGTAACAAATATTCTACCTATCAATTTTGATTGCAAAGAATTCATCCACACTATATATGTAATTATTGATAAGTAATTTCTGTATTTTTTTTTAAAAAAACACCAAAAATGGAAGTTCTCTTAAAGACAAAGGAAGAAAATTGTAAACACTGACACATAGTAAAAGGTTTTTTGTGTCTTATTATAGTTACATCTAAATAATCCTACGTGGTTCCTATTTCTAGTTTGATATGTATGAGAGTATCCTAATTCATTGTAAATATGAAAATAGCTGGAACTGTCATAATACCGAATTTAACGAAGCTTAACTTACAATGTGCACGACTAGAGAGACCAAGCATTAATCTTACACATACCTTTTGTATTTTCAATAGGCTTTTGATGGGAGATCTGATGACCCCAAAGTAGCGTACAATAACTTCAATGACAATTAGTGCATAGTAGACAGTTTTTAGTACCTTTAAACTTACACACAATCTTAATCTACAACCATCTTCTACCAACAGATTCCACTATTTTCCAGGTCTGATATAAATTTGAAGGAATGATAAAAAATAACTGAAGCTTTTTATTCAGAAATTAGACTTTGAAATCGAGAAATTTCCTTCTGTGGCAGATTTTGTCCAGATGTCAAAAGAAAATGTTCCAAAGGAGATCCTCAAAGTTATTAAGTCACATCTGGCGCAACTGCACTTGCACTTAAGGGAGTATTTCCCGGTGACGAATGAAAATGACTTGGATAAAGAATACATTTGCTGACGGGCTATCGACCAGTCTCTCTCTTTTGCCACAAAAAAGATTATTTGGCAGAACTTCCAATTGCCATTTCATTAAAACTAGTTTTCGCAATTACAACTAGTAGGCTTTTGGTTACATGTAATCATTGACTATTTTGAATTCTTAAGGAAATTGAAGTACTTATCTGTTCCGCACTACTTATTTGTGAGAAACCGCATTCTCCCACCTCACGTATTAGAAAGAAATCAAAGTTAAGAAATAACCTTGAAGTTGAAAGTTACTTAATATTGAAATTATCAGACATTAAACACAACATTGCAGGGCTAATTATTGTTTAAAAGCTGTTCCATTATTTACATTAAACTGTGTTTGATCTCATTCATATTGTATGTAATTTTGCCAAGTTTGAAACAGTTTTACGGTTTGTTTAATTTCAAAACTTAGAGAGGGGGCCGTGAAATTTTAATTTTGTTTTCACGGGGTCCGAGGACTGGAAAGTTTGGGAACCACTGGCTTATAGGCATCTTTGGTTTAGGACAGGATAGAGTAGGCGAGAGGATGGTACAGGTATGCCATCCCGGCATTCGTCTGGTGAACCACTGTACTATACAATGTACAACAGATTTAAGGTGCCACTGTTTAATTCCTGTGATAATGGGCTACAGCGTCGGCCATTGTGACTAGAGTATATACTCAGGGTCTCGGTGTGTGTGTCTGTCTGTCTGTCTCTCTCTCTCTCTCTCTCACACACACACACACACACACACACAACACACACACAACACAACACACACACAACACAACACACACACAACACAACACACAAAACTCAAAACAGAGGGCCTGGGTGAAACCTCCCCCAAACTGTAGACATGGATGCTAGATGAACTAAAAAAAATATCCATTAACTCTCTCGTACACCGTTATATCATAATAAAATTAGTAGGAAATACCTCAAATAGAGAAAATTTTGAAATAATCAGCTGCTTGGATTGGAAATTTTAAACTGAAGGGAGAAATATATAACCTTCCTAATTCCATAGCTCAGATGCTTTACAGCAGCGATTCTCAACCTGAGGTGCGTAAATGATCTGTTGCAGGCTACTAAAAGAAAATAATAAGGTCTTTACGAAGGAAATTCAGAATATTTGTAACTTGCAAACGAACAGCAAAGAATGTCAATGTTCTGGGTGGTTGTTTGTTACTAATATTTGAGACAGTGCGAAGTACATGTGTTAATTTATTCATAAGATATACAGTATTTGTTTGAACACCATCGTCTTTCCAATTGTAATTTTTAAAACAATGGGAATGTTATTGTTCTCGACTACTGTGGAAAAAAGTTTTTCTACCGTGAGCTGATGGTATGGCATATCGCAAGGTTACAAAGGAGGGTGGCGCCAGGTAAAAAAAAGGTTGAGAATATTTACATCCCATGGAAAGGCTATTGGACCTAAGTTTATGATACGGTATTTCGTTTTGCATATCAGTTTTAAGGAAATAGACACATAATGCAAGGATTACTGCTCACCCAATTATGTGTTAAGTATTCGTTGGCAAGAGACAATGAAAAGTTACACAACACATTTAATTCCTTTTTTGTACTTCCAACATCACAGCGGCGGAAGTTAAAAGTCAAACAAGAGGAGTCCAGAGAACGTTCACCCTAGTGAACTGTGTTTTGCGCAGTTACTGAAGCAACCAAGGAAATGGGATCTGTTTTAGCGTCGGCCAACAACTCGCGGAAACGACGAACTGAGATTCTCTTTAGCAAATATCCTCTATTAGGGTAATGGCCGGGATGCTCCAGTACACACACAGGTAATGGAACGAACAGAGGGTATTCATTCCGTGATACCTCCCACTTTTCTTCCTACTCAATCTCGAATCAGCTAGCGCTAAAGAATTGGAAGAATATGAACGGATGTTGACTTTACTTTAAAAAGTCTCTGGCCCTTGTCTAGGCTAGGACACTTAATCGCACATGATCAATTAATATTTTTAATTGGTATCTTACATTAATTGATGAAACCTATTATGTAACTAAATTTGTATATTGCACGAACTTATATTAGCTGACAATACAGGCTGATTGTAGAAAGTTAAAAATGTGAAGACATTACTGTTAAAATAGCATTGAAACAATAAGATTTATTTCAGAAACTGGGAATATAAGTTTCAAGAAGAGAATACAGCGTATATCGGCAACCCAATATTAATCTTTTTCAACCTGTAATAATAAATCTGTCTTGAGTAAACAAGAATAAAGCGTATCGGTAAGCCAATATTTATCCTTTTCAACTTCTAATAGTAATCTTGATGGGTTTCCTGTCCATTTTTCTATTACTAAAAGATCTATTTATCAAAATATTTAAACATCCATTTGAAAACTTTGATATGGATTTAATTAAAATTCAGATATTACTTCATATCATTAATCCTATATAGATATACAAATATTAAGAAAATTATTCGATCTCTAACCATATAAATAATTTGGACTACGATAGTTTATATTTACAGGGAAGAGATAATATTGTCTTTTTCTATCAATATTGTGCAGCTGTCTTTTATATATTTAGTGTTCTTCAGATACCTAACGAACACTGCAAAATCCAGAATAAATTTCTTCATAATTATGAAGTAGAACCGCATGATTTAACCACACCACATATTGAACGAAACTTACATAATTAGAATTCGAAATAAAACTTCGAAGATCACTATGAAATAATTTCATTTGGGAGCTTTACCGTAAGCACTCTATTCTGTCCGTGTACGATGGTAAAAGAGTGCTGCTGCTATCTCCATTACACTTCTCTGATGATAATAATAATCACAAACACAGGTATCTACCAAGCGACTATTTTCTTGGTCCTTGATTCAAACAGAATTCTCTCAGATATTCCCATTATTACATTTGTACAATATTATCTGTTTATTAAAAAATATTCTCTGTAGACCAAACCTGGATCAGACCATAAACTTGACAGTTCGATCTATGTAAAAGAAAATACAAAGCCCACATCTCATTCTATAACCCCTAATATCTTTTCTCATTAACTTGATGTTTACACCGAATACGAAATCTTGGCCAATCAATTCCAATACCTGCTCGGAAGATACACTAAATGAAATCATATTCATAAAGTTACATTAAAACTTAATCCACTACATCGGTATGTTTCAACCTGATAAATTATTTGTACTTAACTACTATATCGGTATGGGAAAGCCTTGTTTTGGGAACTAACTTGCTTTACAGTAAGGATGGTCAAACGGATCCGGATATCCGAATCGTCGGATCCAGATCAGAGCTTCGGATATCTGGGGCATGGACACATCATCGAAGTCTTTCCTAATTCGTACTTTGGGCGATTTTTCCCCCATTACCAAACGATAAGTGTTCTTTCGTTTTTCTTACTGTTCAATGAGGAGAGGAGAGGAGAGGGGAGGGAGGGATCATATAAAGAGAGAAGAAATTGCTTAATTGTACATGGATTGCAAGACTAGCGCTTTTGAAACCAGTCATATAATATTCTGTCACTATTCACTAGTACATATACTGGAGTGACAAAAGGAAATAATCGACAGCATCTTTTTGTCTCTTCTAAAACCACCCTCTCCCATCAGTAAGGAACTGTGTCTCCCTTTGTCCTGTGACGTTATCAGTCACGACGCAATAAACATTGAGTCCTTAAAAGGAAAGAACAAAAACATGACCTCCCCTCCTCTTTTAAGCATACAGGGATGTAAAAAAAAAACTAAACTCCTTCCCAGAGACATTTGCTTTGAGAAATAAAGTACGTTATTTTAGAAAAATAAAAGACGTCAAAAAAATGTTCCTCATCAACTAACTGGGCAAGAAAACAATCAGAATCAAATACACAACTGTCTCTTTAAAATTTATTTTTCGAGTTTCTGGTACATTGAATTAAATGGCTTTATGTATGACCTTTGTCATTTTTGGCTCAGGCCGGGATGAGGTAGGCACACGATGGTAAAGGTATTGGCATTTCATAATTTACCATCCCGGCATCGCAGTTTCAGATGCATCATAATAACGAAGTCCGAATACTGAGTGTTTGAACCTGCGACCGAAATCCCACGAATCCATTGGACCGGATTTCCGAAACCTCGAAAATCCGTCGGATCCGGATCTGGCCCTCCCTATTTTACAGCAAACATTTTTTTCTGTATAAATGAAGTTAAATTATGCATTCCGTCATCGTTAAAAATAGTAAGGCGAAGCCCAGCCCCATCGAGGGACTGAACGTATGCTACAACCAAACGTCAGCAGAGAACATCCCAATTGGGTGATCAACGTTCCGTTGGAAAAATTGTGGCAAGTCCTTCCTTTCCAAACAACAACTCAAACACATTCATAACCCAAGTAGTTACTGAGTTGAAACTTGACTCCACGGTATCTCGGGACCCGCCCGTGTGCTCTGGGTTATTTATACGGGTTTCAACTCGCCTCACCGAGACATTTCCAACGACACCTCAACCACCTTCCAAAGCCGTAGTAGTTAGAATTGAAAGTTGTCGACAGACGCACGGACGGACGGGCAGAGCGGTTGTATATAGGGCTTCATAGCACTTGCCGCTGAAGCCTAATACTACTTGTTACTATAGCTACATCATTAAAGTTTTTCTTAAAAGACCCGGTGAACCAATACTCGTACCTTCGTCCAACATGCCATATTTTATCATATTTTCAACAATACCATAAAGAATAAATCGAAATTTAAATTTCACGAATTCTAATAATCATGAAAGTGAATGAAACAATACTAGACAATGCATTTTCTACAGGGGAGATTTAAAGATTAAGTCACAAACATGCCTGTCAAGTTCCGTATAAAAAGACAATAACTTACCACTATTTGATCGATTTCTTGATTACTGGCCCACTGCTAGCTCAAATATAATACTATGATCTTATTAAAAAGAAAAGAAACAATAATAACTGGCAACGTACGACTCCGCGACTATTGGCCCCTTAAGAGATCCATTCCAAGTATTCTTCCTTTGCGTAAGTGTACGATTATGCACGTTTCACGCATCAAACTCACGTTGTTGTAAATAGCTGTACTTTTTGTTACGCTTATGGATTATACATAACCCTTGGAGAGAAAGTTCAGAAAAAAAGAAAAAAAAAATCCGCATACCAGCATATACGCAAGACATTTCTCTCTTACTTTTGTTTATAACCGTAGACAGGTGTCAACATCAACCGGAATGCACGAGCTAATCTCTACGGACGATTATCTAACTGAACTTGTGACAAACGTACGTTTTAACTTTCGAAAGTTACTTTCACTAACTTACAGCCTAGTGGTTGACATCCAGACCAGAATTCTCGAGTATTAAAGAATTTTGTTTGAAAGTAAGCAAAAATCGCGAAACCTTATCTCCTGCACTGTGTCAAAGAAGTTGTAACCACCGACAATATCAATTCACTTTAATTACTTTCTTTCCTTGTCGTATAACAGTTTAGATTCCAATTATATTACAACAACGAAAACTTACCACACATACTGAAAATACCCACGTTTTGTCATTTTGTAATGCAAGCCTTTGAGTAACGAAAGATTACATATTCAAGTGCTGAAATTCAGTGATTTTTCCATACCCCCCCCCCCCGCACCCCTTAATCCACAGAATTCTTTAAATTCCCTTGATGTGAAAATAATCCACACGGAAAAGAACTTATCCACCCCCTCCACTTTCTAGTTTTAGAGTGTTAGTAAGCTCCGTGGTTGAAATACAAATTAATGGGATTCACGAACAAAACGAAGCTTGCTATAAACATACTACATTGAAAATGTAAAAAAGAAAAGGAAAAAAAGTGGAACGTCGAACATACCTAAGGTTTTCAAGTACGGAGTCGGTGCATTTTATCTTGTTTTCTCCATCAACATACAGTGAACTAGTAAGAGTCTTTAGCATACCCATGAAATTATTCACAGCTTTCTTTTGGCTTCGTATCATTTATAGCTTACAATGTATTTATTCACATGAAGCCGCTAAAAAAAAAAAAGACAGGAACTTTCTAGCCAACGTGCCACTAGAAAGGTTTCCAAAACCCAACACAATCACCTCAGGATCCTTTCCCCAAGCAAATAAAAGCTGAAACTATGCAAGTTAACTACTTTCTCCTTACCATACTTCGTATTTCTTCTGTTCAGAGAAAGAAACCCTTCGTTTAATAATGGATGTTCGGAAATAAATTCTTTCAATCACTTCTGCTTTAGCAAGCAAGAATTCAAGCTCAAATCTGACGTTTGAATAAATTTAGTTACCAAAGAAACAGATGTTAAAATAGAGGTTTATAATATAAATTCTCACAGAAAAGCTCAATTGAAGCGAGAGCTTGTAAGAAGGGCGTATAGCAGAATATGTACTCACATTCAAATAAAATAGGTGGTAAATTTTCACAGGGCCAAAAATTCAATAGCATGAAAATTCTTAACCACTACTGAACTAACTCACTAACTCTATGGCTTATGGAACTCGCAAGTTCATTGCCGCAGTAACAAACGTTCGCCACTGGATACTATCCTGGGCAATATCAAGCCAGGTTTCATCACGAACACCTACTTCTCGAA
Organism: Lepisma saccharinum; assembly: GCA_022664845.1. Taxonomy (NCBI): domain Eukaryota; kingdom Metazoa; phylum Arthropoda; class Insecta; order Zygentoma; family Lepismatidae; genus Lepisma; species Lepisma saccharinum. The sequence continues at coordinate 50,705 of JAGDQP010008094.1, read as the reverse complement.
GATCTCTTCTAATATTGTCCTCCCAACCGTCTCCTTACAGATTTAAAAACAAAAACTAACTTTGTTAGTTAGCTTTAGTATTGACAATGTTTTAAACTTTTAGATTTTTTTTTACAAGAAAAAAATCCTGGCGGCCATTTTTTCTTCATTCTGAATGAGTGTAGTTTGTGAGAAATCCATTGTCAAGTTCTCGAAGCGGTATAATGGCATGAACAACAATCTAAAACAGTTTCTTTTCTCACTTGAAAAGCGATCTCCCCTTCATTCACATTTTATTTTTGAAGAAAAACTTCTATATGAGCATTCGTAGCTTGTTATGCGGTACCACTCTTGAAACCGAATGCTTGGAAATTATAAAACAACCACACAGAATATGTGTATACGAGACGAACGGAAGAGATCACTTGGTAGAGCACTGGCTTAATGGAACGACCCTAGTGGCTACCCATCCTGAAAGAGGGTTTGCCAGGGTTTTTCCTGTCACACCAGGCAAAGGCAAGTGCCAGAATGGTACCTACTAACAACACCCTGGTCGACTAGATTCAAACATCCTCTTCCCATTCTATCCCGGCCTGAGGTGCCTAAAGGCTATAAATAAATTCAAATTACGACAGAAATATCTATGAAAAACGAGATGTCAGCAACTCGTCTTCCTCATTCTCATTTTCCTAACTGATGAGACAAAAACAATTATGTCTTTCCAATAAGAAAAATGTGCAAGTTTTCATTCTAATTAAAATAAAATGCCTTGTGACGTAAAGAAAACCGTGACGTCATGTAGGTTTCAAAATACAAGAAATATACAGTGTCACCTTTTGCCTTTTAAAAATGTGTAGCAGCAGCTGCTCGACCAGATTCCAGACATTTGTTGTGGAAACGATCAGAACGAACTGTTATCTTCGGAATCTATGAAGTTTGAATTTTAATTTAATTTTAAGGCCTTTAGGCAACTTTGGTTCAGGTAATATGGATGATGGGATGAATTGGTGGAATGAAGGAAAGTGGAAGGAAACGGAAAACCCCCAAGAAACCCCATGCACACGGTGTTTGTCCACCACAAGGGCCACATGGCATGAGCAGGGATAGAACTGACGATCCCCAGCGCCAGAGGTGAGGCTATGAAGAAGTATCTATTCGTACCTCTAGCGATCCGATGCAACCACCACCAATATTTGACGAACACAGGGAATATACAATATTCTTTGTAGTGATATCCTAAATAAAAGTGCATCCGCCATTAATCTTCTGCCGACCATTCTGACAGTTTCGCAGGGTTTAGTCACTTTTACCAGACGAACGCCGTAATGGTAAGCCCCTTACAGATACTTTCTTCATCCTCTACCTGACCCAAAGATAGCAAAAGACTTTCAAATTCAAACTTAGCTGATCTTTTAATTAAATCTTGAGTAAACACCAGAACTAACTTGTGAACAGAAGCACACTGTGATAACTAGTTCTTGAAAGGTTTTGTTGGAAGCCACCAACTTTCTACACTGACAATTCCAAAAATTAAACTAATATTGTTTTACCCTCAGGTCCCTGGTTACTACATCCAATTTTAAAGCTGCAGAAACAGGACAAGTGTTTTAAGTATATAACGTTTTTTCAGTATGTTTTTTACACGACAAAAACTCTTAAAGCACCCCCTTCCCCCTGTATAAGCACTATTTACACAACTATTGAAGAAAGTTAAAAATCTTCTAGACCCAATGCAAAGAGCTCATTACATACTTTCAAGAAGCTATGAAACTTTGGCCCGGTGAAACTGAAATATTTATACATGACTGACATGAATTAGCTACCATCTCTTAATTACATGCACAAACATGTAACTTTCGACCATCCACAGCGATATTCTATAATCTAAATTATTTACCATGCGTTCAAAAACGAAGTAAGTACAGCTAGGACCATAATACAACTGTTGATCTCAGCTCTATAAAAAGAGCAGAGAAAAATCTAATACAAACTGACAAAAAGAGGTCGCACGACATTAACAGTGTTATAACTCAACTGTATGAGAGCTGCCCCGCAGAAGTACCATGGAAATCATTTAACAAAATCTGCTTTCTCATGCAGGATGAGGATTTATATATAATGCCTTTATCCACTAAATGTGAACTGGGATTGCTATCTAAGTAGGGTGTCTTCCTAAGGCACTGAGACGTGTCGAAGTTTCTCGTTCACTACTAACTTCATTATAAAATCTGGGGCGCAAGGGAGGTATAAACATTCCAAGGGATGCTGCAGCGTAAAAATGTACAGAAGTCCTATGCAAATATAACAAAGTAAAACAACCTTTCTCCATTAACTTGTTTTATAACTATCCAACTGAACCACTAAATTTTTCCCATTACTAACCATCCAAATGTTATGGTGTTTCAATTGAAGTTCGGTGTTTCTGAAACTGGGATCGAACTGCATTCATTGAAGTATCGACGTCTCATTCTTTAACTGGAAACAATTTCTATTACTTTTCGATAACATAAAACGACATACCGTAATCGATAACTTAAAAAATGTTAATATATATGCAAATGGTACTAACTGTACGCTAAGGGGAACGAGAAAATAGAGCCTACATTATTCGTCGTGACAAGTATACATCGAAGTGGGTTCCCCGCCCACCTTGCAATATAACTCTCACGAACAAGCGACCTTCATGAAACGGAGACAAACAGCACACCCGGAATTTAGTTTAGAGAACTGACAATTGTAAACAAATTTGAATCAAGGCCGACAAAAGCCTCAGGCACAAAACACTAATGCTTTACTGTGTTTTCTTTTTCTACTTCTTCCTTTTCATGAAACCACCGTGAAGATCAGTATGTGGTACCACAATACATTCTTTAATTATTCACTTTGGATGTATCTGCCAAAAAGTAATAATTTAACACAGCCATGCAAAACAAGGATCATAGTCATATTCTTAAATTCATACTATGAACGTAAGTAAGTCCTACTCACCTCTCGACAGAAAGTACACCCACATTCCTGAATATCAAATGTATCTTTAAAAGGAACATCGACGAGACAAAGTTTGCACAGGATTGTTGTTGCATTCTTCTCAGCTGACGGGTCCACATTAAGGGAGAACCGAGAAGATGCCATACTAAGGAGACTGTTGCATCTTGAGCACATGCGAGAGGATGCAGGTACACGAAGTCGATTCACTGGTTTCATAGGCTCTAGAAGAGCCTGTCCTTCGGCAAGAAGCATGTTCCTGGACGAGGCTGCCCTTAGGAGAGACCGAGAAGGAGCAGCCGAAAGCTTCGATGAGGAAGAAGCTGACCGAATCACAGCTAGACTGGACAAGGCCAGAACTGTCTCGCACTTCCTGATAGCTAACTCGCGTCCAGACTCAGGTGGTGCTAAACTGGTGCAACTTCCGTCCCTTTTCATGTTGCTGGACAATGATGGTCCAAGGAGTCCTGGATCAGCGGGACTAGGATCCGTCCCAGAACTGCCTCGGTTCCCCATGTCGCCCCGGGACCGAGAGCGCTTCAGAAGTGTGCGAAGGCTTGGCATCAGATCGATGCTGGTTGTGCGCGAGATCCAGCCGGACACTTGCTGCGTGGGCGTGGCCCGTTCCACGGCGCCGTAGGATGCTACGTCACAAGGGCGCTGAGGGGTTAGAGGAAGCTCCTCCGGCACGCGCTCGAAACGCACGCGGCTTCCCTGTTGTCGACGGCAGCTGCTCAGCTCACTGTTCACATGGCCCGTCATCGCGTGGTTCAGGTGGCACACACACAAGTCGCGAGGAACTTAGAGCCGGGTCTTGAACACTCTCCTGCAAAGAAATAAAAATTATCAATGAATATAATTTGAATTACCTGATCACATTGATGATAGAACGTACAAACGAAAAACAATAACAGTTCTTCACTAGAATTTATCTCACAATACCAAAGCTTACTGAATCAACGTAATTATATCACCTTTCTACACCTACTTCACGAAAATACCACAAAACAACATAATCAAGCAAAACGGCCTGCTTTCCAGCAACAGTGGGCAGCGCACTATTTAAGTAGAGTGTATATAATGGTCATAAATTGAGGGATGAATTCCTCAGACCTAAACAACATACACACACACAAAAAAAAGTTCCTTTACGAACACGATGTGTCGTTTCGGAGGTAGATTAGGGTTGCCATTCGTCCCGGTGTCCCGAACATAATTCTCGGGACGGATAAATGTTCCGATTTTCAGTGAAGAAGAAAGTGTAGTTTGCCTTTTCAAACGGTTATATTCTCTTCAATTTATGAGTGCCGCAGCGTAAGTTCTCTATTTAACTACCCTCACATTGAACGAAATATCTGTTCCATTGGGCGAGGGACAGATATTGTTGGTGGTATTACTGTTTCCATCTGCCTCTTCATTTGAGTTATTTGAACCACTGACAATTTCCTGGTGATTTTCCGCTGACCATAACATTGTCAAGAAGAGGCTTACTTTAATAAAATCTGACCATGGAAAATGTTTCAAAATTTCGAACGAACTATTATAAGCTTGTTTCGGTCTCTGGAACCATGACTACCCCATGATTTTTTTTTTTAATCCTGTATATATAATTCAAACTGTCCCATCAAATTCAAGTTGGAAGCTCTCTACTCACAACCGCGAAAGAAGAAAGGCTTCCTAGTGTTTGCACCTTAATACATACTAAAAAAAAAAAAAGTGAGTTGGGAAAAGAGTTTAAGGCCATATTGTAAAGACGAAGACTTAGGCTAGACCACGATGTAGGCTAAACTGATGCATTCGAAAACTGGTTTAAGCCTAAGCCTAACTTACATTAAGAAGACTAAACTCAGTTCTTGCAAGCGAGCCTAAAGGAGTCTTAAGGAAGCTGGTCCAAGTGCCAAAAACATTGGGTGAGTTTAGAGCTGCACAAATTAATTTGTGAAATTAGTAACTCTTGTACTACAAGATATTAAATCAAGTTTTGGACTACGTACTAACGCTTACTCTCTTCCCATACGTGAATTTCCATATGCAGAACAGACATTCATTCACCTCAAGTATGAGGAGAATATTATATAAATGAAAATCATTCGAAGCGCAAAATGGAAGCCGAATAGCTAGAACAAAAGGGAAATTTTGCTGTAGGTTGATGAACACTGAAAACTTCACGAAAACCTTAATCAGGATGTCTAGCCAGCGGGTCTCGAAACTAGCGACGATCCGAAGACTGCGGCCGTAACCACTAGAGACGTATGTGGACAAGCATGAACGCACCACTTGTTGAATCGTCAGAACCAACTACTTTTATAAAGGTAAAGGCTCAGTTTCCATCATTTGAATACCAGAATTTTATTCTTTAAACTTAATGCTCCGAACTTGAGCATTAGAACGCACCTACCGATCTGTTGCTTAAACTTTCCATTGAGCAACCATTCATTACCATTCTTCGCTATTGTCTTCCATTATAATTTTAATGAAGAAAAAAAAAGTTGCGAGAAAATCTCGCTGTACAACAAAAACTATCAAGGCAACAAACTACATTACCTTTAAGGTCAGCTGTACACAAGGTTATATTTGCATTTCCTGTCTTTTCTAATACTGAAAGAACATAATTATACAGTGTTACTACTCGCTTTTGAAGAAAACAAATCCACGAAAGATATGTGCAGAACAAAAATCAGCAATCAGATCGAAGAACAGACTTAACAAAAGATACTAACGAAACATTGGTTTCCCAGGGATCTCTGATTTCCAAAGCATCTGTTTCTCTGGAGGTAAATTTCACATTTTCTGACGCAAATAATTTAATAAATAATGTCCACCAAAATGGCAATAAAATATAGTAGAAGTCCACAGAATAACCTTTATTAGATTACAACTGCCACGGACACACATTCATTGGAACAACCATATTTACTGAAAACCCAGCGTCACATGTACAACACATTCGGTTAACAGTACACTTCAATGACTACAGCCTATAGACGTAATCGAAACGTTGTGTGATGAGTTAATAATGTGAATTTAATAGGAGAATTGAGAAATAAATTATGTATGTAACATCGACCCGTGAAAATATATATGTTTTTACCATATTTACCCCTCCCTCCGTTAATGCGCCAGAATAAAATCATGCCTGGATCTACTACACCACTTCAACCACTAAAAGCACCCGCACAAACTAGAACTCCACACTAAATATATATATATATATATATATATCCATGGTGCTCTACAACGAACATATTAATCCAATGAATAAAGAACTAAAACCAGATACTTCAATGTAGTTGCTGCACATCCTGGATGTCTGTCTCATTTATTTATATTATATATATATATATATATATATATATATATATATATATATTATATACCGTATTTCTTCGAATCTAAGGCGCATGTTTTTGTCAGATTTTAGATATCCAAAATTAAGGTGCGCCTTAGATTCGATGTATATTTTTTCTTAACTTTCCTTAAAATTACCGATAGCTGCATTACAACAAACAACATTTCCTGATAAGAAAATGGTCAGCGGAATTCTCTCCCCGCCCCTCCTCCCCGTTAAATTTGCTGTGTTTGGTCAACAACAATTGTTATCAGTTTCATAATCGGATAAGCGGTAGAATCTTGACGTTTTCCAGTACATACTGGTAGTCAGGTTTCGTTGGCGGGATATACTTGTAGTAACGAACTGGTACCAGGTCCCCTATAAATGCTTAAATAAACATCGCAAAGGTTAAATATGAATAATTCGAAAATATTTTGTTCCTGAAAAAATGATGCGAAAATTGAGGTGCGCCTTAGATTCGATGGCGTTTTCGATTCGAAGAAATACGGTATATGCACAGTCTGCTGGGTTAACCACCTTCAAGGAAACTGAATAAATTAAGTAATAAAACAAAAAATTAACAGAAAACAACCTCAAACCTTCAGCTATAATGAAGCACCGCGATTAGAAGGTTTCACTCTACAGTTAATAAACAGTTTAGATGCAATTATCCTACTTCCAAGCTCAAGCTTGCTGCGCAGTTGCTGCCAAGCTGGCTCGGCCGGGTTAGAAAACGGGAGAAGATGATATGAGAAGGAAATCATGCAGGGCATAGATGCAATATACAACCCCAGCATTAGCCCTATATGACAGAAGAAATATTGGAAACATCGTTCCAAGGTATGTCAACAATCTTAAAATTCGATAAGAAAAGTAACCCTTGTAAGTAGTCTTAAGCCAGGCAACTAAGCAGCCATGAATCATAAATTGTGAAAAGCTTACAAAACATGAACATTTAAAGTGAATTTGGTATTACACATGTTTGACTTTGCAGCTGTCTACTGTTGTGTACATAAGCTCTTGATATTGTAAAACAGTTGTTTTAATCATTGACAAGATATTTGTTTTCTAATAGAACAAATTATTAATATCACTTAAAAAAAAAAAAAAACTAATCAGGTTTTCCGCCAGGAATTCGAAGTCGTTCGGGTAATCAATTCATAACTTTCATCGTTTTTCGTGTAGCTTCAACTTCAAGGTAAGTGTGGGCCAAATGCGTAATTTGCAGCTTTTACAACATTATGAAAAGTATACTTCATTTGTCATTGAAGAATACGATACGTTCCCATTTGCCTAATGAAAAACTATATCCTGAAAATATTTTGTAGAATGCAACGCCAGTGGTATTCAGCAGCACAAAGCGGAGCTGCTTCCTTCAAAACTCTTATTTCGCGGTCAAACTGCATTCCACGATGGGCACATGTAAGAATTGTGGATTTCGCATACATTACACGGCTCATAAAATGAGGTGCATTGTAACTTACCACAACTGAAGGATGGAAGGCTAATCTCCCTGCGAAGGCAACAGACGCAATCGAAAACCCGAACTATCTGAATAATACGGTCTAGAAAGAACTCTTCTTCAAGAACATACTGGAAACCAGAACAATGTATACTTCAAATTTAGTAGATTATATATGGACGCAACCAACTGACCCATGCGATATATTTTCCACCTAACAAGTAAACCACAATACCAGTCAACACAGGCAAAATACAGCATAAGACCTAAAAATTGAATAGACAAGAGGAGACAAACATGTACAGAAGGTTATCATAGGAATGAGCTCACTTTCCTCTCAAGGGAGAAATAAAAGTAGAATGTAACAATACAGGACACGCGATAGACCGTGAAAACAATAGCTTAAAAGAAAACCCGGATCTGACTATCGTCTCCACTATAGAGATGACAAAAAAATAAAACACCTGTAATATGTATCTCCCACTAAGAGGTCTGACGCGGTCATCAGGCTATCACAAAACTGATAAAAAATTCCAGTACTACCGGGTAAATTCTGGCTGGTGGCAACCCTAATCACAAAGCGTTAGAGTACTTAACTCCACCATTCCCTTGACGTCTCAATGAGAAATATTAAATGCATCCCCAGAAATAAACATTTGTTGTGATTCTCAGAGGAATTCTATTATGTAGAGACTATTGTACTGAAAAGGCGGCAATGAAATTGAAAACTATCCATGGACTGATTAGTTCGTTGCATATGATACATCAAGCGTCATACAGCTTCATATTCTAAATTCCAAGGATAAACATTTATATAGAATACACATTACTATGTTTATCTCATGTATGATATGCCAATCGTTTACTACTTGACGTTTACAGCATATTTCAAATAAGTAACCAGCGACATTGAAAGACAAAACAAAGCACGAAACCCTACAGTCATTGAAATAAATCCTGATATTTTCGTTGCAAACTTGTGCAAGACAGTTCAAACGCTGTGAATACCAATGCAAACCTAGTACACGTGCCATGTAAGAAGTAAACATCATGCATACTCGAATAAACAAGACATACTGTTTATATTGCTTCACTACTAAGGTCTTCATTTGCCTGTCAGGCAACAGGAGCAATGTAATTATTTGCTCAAACGAATATACGGCAAGAAAGCGTTCTAACGACGTGTAAGCCCTAAGGTTAATTAATGTAAAGCAAAGATCTCAAATAAAAGATGGCAGGACTATCTCCGTATGTGTCTAAGGTATTGTTATCGTTGTACGAAATTCCAATGTTGCTCCTAGAAATTCAAGCCTAGCGAGTTCAAAAATTTCAGGGAAGAAAAATCATAACCAATTCATCGACACGGATAGAACTCTTGAATTGGTTATGAACTTTCTTCCCTGAAAGTTTGAACTCTCTAGACTTGAATTTCTAGGAGCAACATTGGAATTTCGTACAACGATAACAATACCTTAGACATATACGGAGATAGTCCTGCCATCTTTTATTTGAGATCTTTGCTTTACATTAACCTTAGGGCTTACACGTCGTTAGAACGCTTTCTTGCCGTATATTCGTAGGATCAGTATTGAAGTTTTGTGCAACGATAAAAATACATTAGACATATACGGAGATAGTGCTGCAATCTTTTGTGGGAGATCTTTGCTTTACATTAACCTTAAGTGGCTTCTTACTATCACACTGTTGTACGACAGAAAAAGGCGGAAGAAAGTGACCTATTTTGACAAGGCAGTACCTCGCATCAGTCTTTCGGTCTGTAAATCATAAAAATGGATAATATCAGCACTTCTTGTTGATGACCCTAGCCAATTACACTGGTTTTGAGATATTCTCGTCAACAATGCATAAGATTTACCAATGGAAACTCCCCAAAACATTATGTGCCCAACACGTGGTTGTGTCTAGATCTATCTATTGCCTAAATGACCTTCAAATAACACCAGCAATCACTTAGTTATGAGGCTTGAAACACAATGTAAATTACTGATAAGATATTGCTAGCAAATGTTACTGGAAGCTTATTTACTTACGACTATACCCACTAGCCACACGAAATGGAAAAATACTTAATGACATGCCTTCCTCGTACATCACCTTTACCAATAAATCACAAAAATTCATAAATTTTCCATTAGCTTATTTTGAAGTGGAAAATTTCTTCGGTGTACACTTGTAAACAGATTTTCTACTGATAAAATTAGTCGGTGATATAACAAGCGATCTGGTTTCAATACAATTTCCCGATATGTATAACAATCCTAGACTATTTTTACAATTAAGTGGTCACAATTACTTCACTTTCATATGGGTTTTATTCAACTTCTAAGCTCAACAATCAGTCAAAATCTGGATAAATCACAATATTTTCGCTTTTGGTAATGTAAATTACAAAATTAGACTATCCTGAATTGCATGCTTAGTGAGAAGCTGGTTAGTGTCATGATTTATTTCCTTCTTTTTGCAATAAGCTAGACTCCCTTACATGATCTATGGTAATTAATTTCTTCGTACGATTTAGTTTCCTTCACAACCCTAGAGATTTAAATTATAGCAATATGAGCGAGCTCCTCCTGTTTATCCAAGTGATCTCTTTCGAAGAGAACGACCCTAGATTCGATCCGCAGTGAGAGCTCCGAATTGCTGACTCAGCATCGTGATGCGAAGTTCGGAGCTTCTTAAATTAAGAAGTAGCGAGCTCCGGTTTCGAAAAACAGATAAAGCGGCGAAGATCGATGCGCTGACCACATGACATCTTCGATGTAAGTCGCATAATAGTTCAAGGATATCTATGGGCTTCTATTAGTTTCCTCAGAGACTTTTAAAAATGGCGCAAAATAGAATAATTTTGTAAAGTAGGCAGAATAACAGTTTAACAATATGTGGCCTGAGGTGGTAACTGTTATTTTTCATAAACTGGCATGTTACAAAATTAGTTACATATGTAGAAATAAGTTTGCGAGAGAGAATGCTAACTAAATATTTAGCACACGTACCTGTATTATTCGGTTTGAAACACTGCGCTCTGTGCTTAATATTCAACATTATTTGATCATTGATACCATTTGAAACATATACCAGGTTGGCAACAGTGTCAACCTCAACGCAGTTTACTTCGTTTACAGTTTGATTTATCTCGAAATATAGGCCTACATATCATTAAAAGAGATTGATTGGGATCGAAATTTGATCACAAGTACATTGAAAACTAGGGGCCTAAGCGTTTCTAGATGTACTCGTACGAATGAACCTACTACTTGCTCTGGGCTCACATGTCAGACATTTTACGCTTAATTACCTGTCCTTTTATTAGTTTGAGTAAGAATGGGATAGCACGCCTTTTGGAAACAGTTCTTTGTATTTTCATGAAAATCCCTATTTCTTGGTTACAGTCCTTTGTTTTATCTATTATACTTTAACACTACTACATTTTACACACATCCAAATCTGGAAGTATAGGTTATTCATGTTATAATTATGACTATTTCAAGCAGAAATGTTACCCCCTCATGATCCTGCGCACGCTACTGGAGGCCCTAGCTATATTTCAAGGTATTAATCCGGTATTCACGTGACTCAGCGGGGCCTTCCGAACGCGAGTAAGCTTTCCCTAGCTACTAGTAAGGCGAAGAAGGAAATGAAAACTCTAGTGCTCAGGTCAGTTACGTATTCAAGCCGTTTTATCAGCACCGGTTTCAACCTTCCTTGGTTTCAACCATCAATTTCTGCCTACAACAAATATCTTCGCATAAAAAGGAAAACCGTGATGTAACAAAGAGAGACGTCTGTGATAACGTCACAGTTTCCACTCCTTGATTTGAAACTCCTGTTCAACTAGGCCTACAAGCATCCCATATGCTGTTACAACAGACGCAACACTTCCAGAAAGAAAGAAAGAAAAACACGAGAAAACTGCAACCATTTCCATAAGACCTTCAAACAAGCGGAAGCATTAACTTGCATATTCTTGAGAACTGACTCGTCTTTCATGCAACAAGCCTCCAAAACAGAAAACGGATGTGTTCTTCTGAGTTCGTCTGTTTCCGTCTCACGAAACTTGCAGACCTTGTTGAACAGGAGGGATTAAAAGGTCGTGAGACTTGGGTGATGAATCATGAGAGAGCTCTGTCAGATACGCATACACGAACAAAAAATGCTTCACGGCGAGGTCATTACGAAATATAACGAACCAACATAACCAAGGCTATGGATGTTAGGTCTGAACTTTCTGCCAGCTGGCGATAGACAACCTCATAAGGAATGATTCGGAAAACGTCGCTGGTAACAATTCTAGGGAATGCTCTTATTACTGATCATAGAAAATATTCAAGAACAAAGAAAAAGCCTTGCCAATTACGAATCTGACAAGCAAACATGCTGATGGGGTAAAAAATAAAGATTTTTTGTTACTATTCTTCCGTTATAAATAGAATGTCAAAGTATGTGCGCATGCAAATTTTGCCATTCGAGCGCAATTGCTTTGGGAGATAGCGATGATTTAGAAGTCAGATCCTTGTTTCTGGGGAGTAATCAAAATGTAGTCACCCTAATGTTCTTAAATTCCTGACAGCAATGGAAGGCAAACACACAGTAATGGGTACTGGGTGGAAGGAACTACCTGTTGGCGACCATTTTGAAATTTGCCATATTGAATGTATTCCCCCCCCCCTTAAATGGGAAGGGGTCGTGTGTCATTCTGGGCCAGAAATTTGCAGGAAATAAGTTTCTGAAGTCAGTTTTACCATAAATGCATTATTATGAGAGGAGGGTTATGATCCAATAGCCTGAAAACACCCATTTCGTTTTGAAATAACGAAGTAAATGAAACCCAAATGCATATAAATTGTCCCTGTGCATAGTGCCATATCGATATGGATTTGTGTTCATTTGGGTTCTTACGTTATTTCAAAACGAAATGGATGTTTTCAGGCTATTGCATCATAACCCTCCCCATCTCTCTCTCAACAATAAATGAACGGCAAAACTGACTTCAGAAACGTATTTCCCGTGAAATTCCAACCCAGGATGACATTTCACATACACAACCCCTTCCCATTTAAGAAAATGAATCGACATTTAACATGGCGGCTATGAGGAACACACTCTCCAACAGATAGCGCCTTCCACCCAGTACCCACTGCTATGTATTTGCCTTCCATTTCTTTCAACAACTTAATTTACGGGTATTTCCACACTTTTTGATCACTCTCCGCATATAGAACTTGACTCTTATCATCGATATCTCCCAAAGCAATCGCGCTCGAGTGGCCAAAATTAGCATGCGCATATACTGTGAACTGTTAATCGTGACGGAAGAAAATTAATTAATTATATATATACGAGCTCGTATATATATATGAGCTCCTGCGTAGCCTAGTCGGTAGCGCGCTCGACTTCAGTGCGAGCGGTCCCGGGTTCGATTCCCGATGGGGGCTCAAATATTTCGGTGTTGACCCAGCATCGTGAGGACAATTGGGGAGCTGCTGTGAATAAAAGACAGTGGCGATCACAGTGAGAGCTTCGGCTCTCCTCTCCCAACCCGTCTGGTCAGCGTGGGAGCAGTAGACCAACTCCTCCCTTCGGGGAGAGGCCTCATCCACTAGTGGATTGAATATGGCTGTGATTTATTATTTATATATATATATATCATATTCAGCCGTTTTCTATCCACTGCTGGATGAAGGCCTCCCCCTTTTCT
>JAGDQP010008094.1:14950-32471 GCA_022664845.1 Lepisma saccharinum | reverse complement strand
GAGAGAGAGAGAGAGAGAGAGTGTGTGTGTGTGTGTGTGTGTGTGTCCTTCAAATTTTTCATGAGCTGCAAACAACTGCACGAATATTCTTGGTATACTTTTAACGTTTCGTCACTGAATATATAATCAAACTTGTAGAAAGTATTCCATAGTTTCTCGTTGTAGCAAAGAAAAAAAAAACTGTTAGGATGGTCCACACTCGAATCGAAGGGGTATGCGAATTTAGGACAACTAAATCCTACAAAAGACAATCAAGATCTGTCCCTACCCAATCACAAAACGATGCTCTCGAAATCCCAACTATATATGGGCATTAAATTATATAATGGTCTACCCGTAAATATTAAGCACGCAAAAGACAAAAACGCCTTTAAAACACTGTTAAGAAAACTGCTTATTGAAAAATACCTCGTATCGAACGTGTTCTTTGTACTCTATGTAGTCTTTTGTGTATTCACTCTAACATTGTGTGAATTCCTTTTTAAATGTAATTGGTGTTCTTTATATTTTGTGCTAATTTATCCTTGTGCATTCACTGCAACGTAGTATCAATTTTTTTTAATAATCTTTGTTCTTTGTATTTTTGTAAATTTGTATGTATGAGGAATCTCGTGAGGTGGTTTGGGCTGTGTTATTTTGCAACAACGCCCTGTGTATTATTCTCAGTCTCTATCTGGATGGAAAAGTTGGCGTGCGTCAATACAGCTTCAGTATCGTTCGAGTCAACATTCACGTGATTGCCAAGTGGATGCACGTGAAGAGCAGCAACACATGCCAGCTTTCCTCGACTTGTGCTTCATCCCGGGAATTTGTCACCTCCGCAGAAGCAACAATGAATAACTAATTCAACTAGAGAATAGATGCAGACTGCACAGAGCACATGTATGAAACGTGAAACATACATGAATCACTTCAACACAATCAGCAGACTGAGCGAATTCACGTGAAGTGTGATAGGATTGGATCTTCTATTATTGGTAATTGTGTGACACTAACATCTTTTTATCACGTGAAAGACGCTTCCTTCCTATATAGGTGAGTGTGCGTTGTTGCCATTTTCTTTTTAAAAAATATTTCAAGACTGCATCAAGCCTAACATTTCACACATCCAGAATAGATGAACAGCATCCAACTCGTTTGCTTAACAAAATTCCTGAACAGATTCACCCGCTACTGCTGTGAATTTTTGTATTCATGTTTATTCTCTAAATTATTTTAAGTTTTCTCTAAGCGAAGCACAGAAAAATTTATCACTAACAGGTACACTAAACATCTAGGACAATTCACAAACTGAAAAATATATATATAATAACTTCCCTAGATTGTGGGTACCTAGAGTATTGGCAAATTGCATTTGGCCTTTTTCATCAGGAGTATTCTAGCTTCCAAGGCTCCGTGTGAAGCGCTTACGCCATTCTTGGTAATGCAACTTCGGGTAAAGCCAACAGCTTTCTTGTCAACCCACCCAGTTTGCATCGTCGTGAAAGCCATTGCCCACGAATGTCAACATGGCACCTACAACGGATGTCCTATGTCCTGATGCTTCCTTCGCAAGTATTTGAAAAGCTGTGGTTACCATGCGGCGTGATGCATATACAGTAATTAGAACTCATCTCTCGTATTATATGAAATTACATGTATAAACCACCACAGCAACGGCAGCGAACTCAATTATTCGGTCTTATTTGCATATCTTAAATCGTGAACACTTATAAGCCACTCATTGCCTAGCTTCCACTTATCAGGTGTCTTTGTCTGCAAGGTTTGGTTTTGCACAAAAGAAAAAAATAAAATCATTTCGACACCATAATCCTAGTCTCTCGCGGTTTCTTCCGCGTTGCAGGTCATTGTTCGTATATGTAATGTAGACCTAGTGGGGACATCTTTCGTATAAAAAAGCAATTATTAAGGGGCATCGATTGATCCACTGACCTACACGTTGACTACAAATGCCCGAAATCTTGACATGAACAGCTCAACGGAAATACCACTGATTCGCCAAGGTGTTGCTATCTGAAATGCGGCTATATTTACGCCTGGCTGTGCGTGTTGCCCATGCTACCATGCACACTACTAGTCCTACTAGATGACAAAATATTTAAAAAAAAAACAGCTAATTAAAAGCGACCGAACGAAGCTGAAGTAAACGACAAAAGTGGTGATACAAGTGGCCAGATCTTACGTTAATAGTAGGTTCGTCCTTACAAGCAATGTGTCGATAGGACGAATATATATGGTAAAAACAGGTAGGAAAAGGCACTGACATTGAAAATTATACACACAATCATAAAAGCGACAACGTTACGCAGCGACGAGTTTTCACATAATAGGAGCGAAAATGGATGTCCAGAGGACTGGAACGGGACTGTTGCTAAGGATCATTATATAGAGATCTACATACTCATTTCAAAAACCATTGCAGTGTGTGTCTGATACTGTTACTCGCTTGTAAAAATTACCAAAAATAGCAATTATAACAAACGAATATGATAATAACAAGATTTATGGTTTAACCAAGGATACGAAAGAACCCTAAAAACTAGCAGAAACGTCAGTATCAAAACAAATAACTGAACAAAAGATTATGCTGAGATGTTCAATGATACGCCCTCTTGTACAGTTTTGCGCATAATGTCCTTCAAGGTGCTCTATGGTGGCGCAACTATAGATACAGTACATCTAGACACGACTACTTTCAAAAAGTGCCCTGGCGCCGCCAAGGCTGAAATGCACTGCTGCGTATAATAGTTTCTCAATTATCCCATAACTAATCAGATTCTACCTCATTTAGATACACTTTCGTCTATATTATGTTCTCTTTAAATGGCACTCGATTATGTGGCTTCTAGAATTAAAAAAGTGCTCGATAAAAACCATAAAACCTGATAGGCCTATATATTCAAATCTATTTAATGGAAAAGTGGTGCAAGTCGTAACTCTCTTGCTAACCGAATAGATAGCAGCACTTACTTGGAGTTCACTGTAGATTTCATTAGAGTATTTTTACTAAAACTTTTTTTTCTTTCAAACTGACTTACACCACTTCTAGTTTTATCGCTTCAACATAAAGCTCAAATTCTGTATGTATGCATCCACACACTCTAAACAAATCTTCACCGAACCTTAAAAATCAACCCACCGCAGACTAGGCTTGGCCCCAAATTTTGACATTTGGGATCTTCAGTAGCATAATCTATCTCCTTATGCAATCGCCAGAACAGGTAAGAATAGAATGTAATTCATTTTACACAAGCATATTGTTAGTGGACACAAGCTCGAATGTATATACATATAAGGAAAATCGTGCCAAAAACGAGATTTCAAAAAGGTTTTTATATCTTCCCCACATACACACACAGTAACAGGCGGCATTTCGGCTTGTCAAGTCCAGATTGATGGTTGCAAAAGTAAATTCCAGAGTACGAAACTGAGAAAGTAATTTGAGCTCACACCCAATATATCACTCATCCATTATTCTCAGCAAAATTCGGAAAAAAAAATCTCAGTCTAGATTAGTAGGACTTGGCATGTGATACGAAGAGGGACACTACACTACAACGGCTTGCTTTTAAATGTGACAGCAGAAGCTCAACAATCCAACGTCTTGGAACATATACCTAATAGGTTCATTTTATTGGAAGAACATGAATTTAGATCAAATTACTATTTCTAACAAAGCGGTCCAGTGCTTCTGTTTCGCAACATGCTTCGTTCAGGAAAACAAAGCTAAGCTTAAGAGGGCTCCTTGCTCCAGTCTCCCCATTTTAAACACTTTTCAAATTATTTCAAAAACTAAGAGTACTATAAAAAATATAAATTCATAGCGCACTAGAACTTAGAAATTACTATGAAATTCATTGGACAGTGATCTCGAAATCTTGTCGATTGATGAGTGCTCAGACTTTAATTAAATAATGACGTCATAATCTTTGAAAACGTATCGCTCGTCAATGGACAAGATCTCGAGATCGCTGTCCATTGCATTTCATAGTAATTCGTAAGTTCTAGTGCGCTATGAATTTACATTTTTGATAATACTCCTAGTTTTTGAAATATTTTGAAAAATGTTAAAAATGGGAGGGTTGGAGCGAGGAGCCCTCTTAATAGGACTACAAACACAACGAAAATAATGCTAACCAAACATATGATGTAATAAAACATACAAAGAACATGCAAATTAACTATAAATTCACATCGTGGCTCCAGTAATTTCCAAAATTCCTTGCAGTAACTTGTAATACCTTTGAAGCCATCAAATTGGAGACTGAATTAGCTCACAGCAACAGTTATATCAACAGTCGCCACACAGAACACAATCGCATTAATAACCGCATCACTTAAATATTTTGGACTAACAAGGGGAGTTCCCGGTCTGGGAACAGTTCAGATGTAAAGATATTAAAATAATAAGTCATACTATTTGACCAGTTTCGAAACAATATGGGTCAAAGTTTCCACGGCACCTTATATACCTTAGAATATTCCTCACTGTCAGCTCGGTGGTGGAGACAGCAACGTTCTGACTGCATGAACGTGAGGTTATTGGTCGAGTCCCGGTACACGCAAGTGGTTTTTTTTTCTTTCAATTTCGTCAGCAGGATGAGTCATGCATTGTAGTAAAAAAAAAGAAAGAAAGTGAATGGAAAACACACTTGAAACAATAAAATGTCGTAGAACAAAGGAGTGTCAGGCAATTTGCCTAATTTAACATTTTGTACATATATACGGTATGGTACGCGATGTCACACAAATTTATATGGAGAATAATAATAAATGTTTACATGCAGAGTACCAACAAAGAAAAATCTTTGTGTCAGTAAAACACCGTAGTCGTATTAAACTAGTTTCGTGAAAAACTGTTTTCCGAATAGCAAATTGTTTCAAAATTGTATTTCCCTTCATTTTCGCTCCTTTTCCCACTACTATGTCTGAAATTACTGTACTTTTTGCAGACTTGATGGAAAGAAGAAAGTTGGGGATCCTCTGTGCCTGCAAGAGACAGGATGGAAAGGAAATAAGGCAAGAGAGCTAGGAGGCGGATACAAGTTGCCGTATAGTCGATCAATGAACGTGGAAGGAACGGCGTAGGAATTGTTCTTTCAAGAGATCTGAAAGATAGTGTAGTAAGTAAATAGAAGGAACGACAGAGTGACGAGTATCAGGGTATACATGGGTGAAATGATCAATGTAGTGTGTGCGTATGCTCCGCAAGTCGGCTGCGAGGAAGAAGAAAAGATGGAATTCTGGGAGCAATTGGACCACGAACTTCGTAGCGCGTACCCCCAGCGGAAAGAGTAATTGTGGGCGGGGACTTGAGTGGACATTATTGTAGGCAGAAGCAGACAGGATTGAGAGGATCCACGGTGACTGGGGTATGGGAGATCGGAACAAAGAAGGAGAAAGAGTAATAGACTTTGCAAACGCCATTCGATCTGTCGAGTTGCAATACATTTTTCCAGAAGAAAAAGGAGCACTTCTTAACTTACAAGAGTAGTGGAAAAGAAAGTCAAATCGATTTCATCTTGTGCCGAAGACAATATCTTAAGGAGATTAAGAACAGCAATGTCAGAAATGGTGAAGGTGTGGCCCCACAACACAGAGTGGTGATTGTGGACTGGAAGTCTGCAGGTAGACATAATAGGAGGCCATAAAATGGAAAGCCCAAAATTAGATGGTGGAGACTGAAAGAAAAGAAACTAAGAAAATTGTTCAGAGAAGAGGCTTTCGAATGAATAAATCTGAAAAAGGAGGATATGCAAAAATGGTGGGATGTGAACAGTAGGATCATGCTAACGCCGCAGAGATAACTTTGGGTAGAGCTTCTGGAAAGAGCACCTTTGCAGGAAAAGAGACCTGGTGGTGGAATGAGGAAGTGAAAGAAGCCATTAAAGCGAAGAAGAAAGCTAAAACAAGATGGGATGCTTCAGAGACAGAAGATAAATGTAGCTTCAAAGCGGCTAATAAGGAAGCAAAGAGGACAGTGGATAGAGCAAAAGCGCAAGCCTGGGATGAACTGTGTGACGAACTTGAAACGCCAGGTGGAGTGAAAAAGCTATACAGGTTAGCAAAAACCAGAGACAAGGCAACCCATACTAGGCAAATTAAGAATGGCCAAGGTTTAGTACTTACCGATGAAGAGAGGAAAGAGAGAGAGGCCGAATATTTCGAAACGCTCCTAAATGAAGAAAATCCTAGAAAAGTTCTTAGCGACGGAACCCCAAACCCTGGACCAACGCCAAGAATAAGCCGAGAAGTAGAAAAAGCAGTAAAGAAAATGAAGACCAGAAAAGCTACAAGTGCGGATTGCATACCAGTAGGAGCGTGGACAGTTTGGGACCAGAAGGTATATTGTATGGGATCTGATGCAAAAAAATCTATGAACAAGAAAAAAATGGCGACTCAATGGAGGGATAGTGTTATCGTACCAATTTTTAAGGAGAAGGGAGACATACAGGATTGTGGAAACTATAGAGGAAACAATCTAATATAATGAAGATTTGGAGAAAATTATAGAAGGAAGATTAAGAGAAGAAACATCAATAGGAGACGAACAATTAGGATTTATGCCAGGAAAAAGTACAACGGACGGAACTTTTATATTAAGACAAACTATGGAAAAGCAAACAGGATTGCATATGGTTTCTATAGATTTGGAGAAGGCCTACGACAGAGTACCACGTCAGGAAGTGTGGAGATGCTAGAGGGAGAAAAAAGTGCCAGAGAAATATGTAAAGATAATCCAAGATATGTATACAAGAGCTAAAACTCAGGTAAGAAGTAGTGTGGGACTGACACGCCAAATCCCTGTTATGGTTGGATTACACCAGGGTTCAGCCTTAAGCCCGTACCTCTTCAACTTAGTCATAGACTTTATAACTCAGAATGTGAGAGATGCAGCCCCCCTTGTGTATGATGTTTGACGATGATATTGTACTATGCAATACTAATAGGGCAGAACTTGAAAGGAAAGCAGAGAGTTGGAGGAAGTCTCCAGAAGATAGAGGCCTAAAGATTAGTAGAAAGGAAACTGAGTATCTTGAGTTTAACGGAGAAGGAAATGGAGAAGTGATATTGCAAGAAGAAATATTGAATAAAGTGAAAAGTTTAAAATATATAGGCTCAACTGTTACTGGGAATGGCGATTTGGACTGAAACACACAGAATGCAAGAGGGATGGCGAAATTGGAAGAAAGTAAGTGGCGTTATCTGCGACCATAGAATCACGGTGAAGAATGAAGAGATGATTTACAAAACAGTGGTTAGACCAGCAATGATGTACGGAGCATAAACATGGCCAATAAAGAAACCACAAGAAAAGAAATTAGATGTCAACAAAATGAGAATGCTACGCTGGATGTGTGGGATAACAAGAGACAGTGAGAAATATGAGTAAAAGTTACAACCAGGATAAGATAAAATGAACTGTACGGACGGTAACAGCACAGAGGTACAACCAAAGTTGTAGATATGTCTATGAAGCTACAAGAAAGAAGAATGCAGTGGTATGGACATGTAATGAGGAGAACAAATGACTATGTAGTTAGAAGAGTGATGCCAATGGAAGTGGAGGGCAAGGGAGGTAAAGGGAGGTAGAGGGAGGCCAAGGACGAAATGGATGGATAGGGTTAAGAAGGTTTTCGGGGAGAAAGGTTTGTCAGGGAAAGAAGTTGAGGACAGGGCTTTATGGAGAAGACTCATCAGAAACTTCGACCCCAAGTAGATGGGAAAAGACAGAGAAAGAAGATTCTGCTGAGAAAAATAAATAAATAAAACAAATGTATCGGGGGTTGAACCAGCAGCCTCCCTCCCTCCAGTCTGTGAAGTCAGTACGCTACCACATCAGCCACCCGCTCGGCTGAGAATGAATATTTTAAGGTATGTAAGGTGGTGACTTTCAAACTCTTATTCCGAAACTGATTACTGTACAAAATGCGCCCTAAGATTTTTTAGAATCTTTACACTTGAAGCGTAAACTGCCACCACACGAAGTCTGCTCTCAAACTACTCTTTCCAGACTGAGACCTCCCCTTATAAGTTAAAAATAGAAATCTGAACACTTACCATTCTGAACTCAATGCCGAAGAAACAAAACTGAACAAAGAACTGCAGCTGAAAATGCACTTTTCAATCTGGAAAAGAAAAGAAAGAAGTAAGTTGATTAGAAACTCTGTCCAGTAAAACACGAGATAATATAATTAATCATACATCATTAGGGAGGGACGGAGAACGAGTCGCAATATACTTACAATGATAAGAATAACAAAGAAAGCAGCTCAACTATCAATATAATGGATCTCTCACCACAGCTAAATTGAAACAAGACAAAGCAAAAATTCTATATAGATAAGAGAGACGAAATTCCAAACTCCAAAGCGCGGGAATATCTAAAGAGCGGATTGTGATACCTGGAACTTTTCCATCCCTCTACGAAATGAACACACGCTTATCTTATATTAATATGAATCAATTTTATCAATAATAAACTATTGTGCATCCTCGAAGTAAAGATAACTCTTCGCTATGCCCCTGGCACAAAGAAACCTTTTTATCCCAACGAAAGAGGGAAGTCAATAGACCTCTAGGATCATGAACCATCCGCAGAAAATATAATGATAAAGAGGGACATTTGACGAGTTATTAAAGACGTACCATAGTACGCCAGTATAACAAAGGATCCTGACAGAAGTTATTTCCCCTCCCCTCGAAGTTCATTTACCTCTCTAAACAAAGAGTTGTTTTTTTAAAAAACAAAAACAATGAAAAGCTCGGTACAAAAGCTATTAAAAAAAGCACACAAGACCAACTTATCTGTAGTTATCGAACTTAAAAACCACATTACCTTCAAGAAAATATCAGCCAATAGAATGAAAAGTCACAACATATTCTACATCTCACACACAAGAAGACTACGCAGTATGAAAGAAGTCCCGTCAACTCTCCTTTGTATGAGAACAATGATATCACCTTGTATGCCGGTACGGTACGATGAGCTCATTACGACACATCACGAGGCTACAGCGTGATTGCAGACCGCAAACATCTGTGCCAGGCAGAATTATTGTTATCATGTCCCTGTGAACTTGTGTTTACGATGCACTTCATATTTCCACGCAACAAAATTAATAATATAGACATACAGTGTATTAATACCTCGCCGAAAATAAATAATCTTAACCTTCGATAGAATCATAGTAACAATAAAAAACTTCCGTAAATATGAGGTTTTATGTTTAAACACAAATAAATGGAAAGTTTTTTTTTTTTTAATTTAATTTACTGCATATGTAACGACATTCAGGGTAAATCTGGATTCCTCCTCATAGCAAGTACAATCGGCGGGGGAAGGGACCTCAACAAGAAACTGAACGGTCTTTCTAGAATAAAAGTCAATGGGTCTCGCACCATCGCCCATATTTCACGCCAGAACACACAATGAGAATACGTCAAGAATTTAAAAATAAAGAGAAAAAAAAAAGAGCCACGGGGTCTAACTCAGTGAAGTATATCTAACCGGCCGGCCTCATTCATTTTGAAAGTTACAATGTTACCCTGCAGCACAAACTCATTCAGTGATTGCTACTTCAAGTTATTACGTCAGAAATCATACTAATAATACAGTAAATATTGAAAACATCTCCACTTATATAAACTTAATTATTTTAGTTTTTCCCTTTTCACAATTTAAGTTGAACTGCTATGTTATTTTGCAAGAACAGTTATTAACAATATAAGAACGATGAAAAATGACATAAAAATGGAAAACTTAAATGGCTGATGCCCCTTCAATTTCATTATATGGGGGATGGGGGGGAACAGGACCCCCACTTTCAAAAATATTGGAAGGGTCAAAAAATGTCCCTCTCCCCCAAGTCGGTGACTATGGTTACAATTTGTAAAGCGTTGAAATGCATAAAACGAGCATTCATTTTACGCTTCAAAATTCAGAATCCGCTGCTCAAAGTGTATTTATTCCCTGTATGTCCACATCGGCGAATGTAGTGCTCAACATTAACTTAGACAAAATTAGATTTAATTTTTTAAACGCCTGACGATTCCTTTCCAGTAAACAGAACTGAAAACAAAACTTTTATCGATATATTATCTCAAATTGATAAATGTGATACACTGATAATGGCAGGAAATCTCCTTTCCTAAAAAGAAATGCGACGGCGCAGACCACTGAAAATGGGCAAATAGATCTGACAAATATTGATAGATATCACGAGAATAGCTGGCTAGGAATACAATAATATCTTAGTGAATTCCACGCAATGAGGTTTCAAGAAAGAAAAAAAAACTCAGGAGGAAAGGGAACATATTAGTCCGAGGATATCTTTCGAGCTCCTACGATTTCTCAGGAGCTAAGAGAACAGTTTGTATTCCACTTGTAGCCTAGTTATTATTCGATCAACATTAGGTAGCTAACTTCCATGCAGATTTTTTAAACAGATATTAGAAAAAAAAAAAATCCGAAAAACAATTATTCAATAATTGGTAAAGAACGCAAACCCCTGACGTAAGAAAAAAAAATCCTGTCACAGCAGAACACAATTTTACACATATATTTCAATATAATATACACTATTTTTCAATAATAAAAGCAATCAATCAGATAACTTCTGTATTGCCACCAGCAAGATATTTGATCTTCTATCGAACATTAAATGGGTACTATCGTCTTAATGAAAACTTTAAAATTTTATTTGTTACGAGCTCAACAAGCAAATGTGCCCTAAGAATGTTATGTCAGGGGAATCAATTCGTTAGGGAACACACTTCCGCGACAAGGAATACAGTGGACACGGTCTTAGTTTAAGTAGCATCCCGACATTCCCATGGTGAAACTAGGGAAAACTTCGATCAGAATAGCTTGGTTTTCTTGCAATTATTCCGTATGTTATTAATTTATCACCTCGAATCCAGTCTCTCAGTTGTCGGTTGGAATAGCCTACTCAATCGGCAACTGAAGAATTAAGTGAGTCCTGGGCAGGGCGCACAGATTTTTTGTGTGTGTAATTTTGAAGCGCTGGTATTTGTTGCAGTAGTTCCAGTACCGATTGACCTAATCAATTTCTGTAATCTCCAACTCCAACTACGGTGGTTTGCTTCGCAGATATAACAGCCAGAGGTGCACATGGATTTTCGGCTAAGGAACTACGGGCTCCGTCGGTAGTTCAGTATAAATTATGTCTAATGGTAAATAATTTGTAATTTTAGTTCTATTAATGCTTTTAGGATGCCGTGTCCCCATACTCCCCAATTTTCTGGAAATAACCCGACCAATGACATCACTGGGCGATTAAAAGCAGGGCTCGAAATGGACCGGCGTGAATACCTGGAACCTTCCTGTTCCGTCTCGCCAATTTAGTAATTATAGGCTAAAAGGGACAATATAAAACGAAGGTATACCGTTCAGTTTCGGGAAATTTTAAATTTCGAGCTACGTTTAAAAACCAAGATTCCTGTTAAAAAACTATGCTGCCGCAAGTTTAAATGGGCTCCCAATCGAGGGCTTTTGTAACGCCACATACCCATTTTAATCTTCCTGATACCGTGCATGATGTCTATCCATAACGAAACAATTGCAGATCTGAATATCAAGGGAAAACAAACCTAAGACAATTCCGACAGAAGTAGCTTACCTGGAGTATTCCTATTGCAAACTCAATGAAGTGTTATGTACGCACCTTGAATACCGTTCACTACGATAAACTGCACTGTATCAAAATTTCACTGTTTAAAATGAGAAAACACTATTCTGTGAACAGTTGTTTAAGAAAACAAAATGCTCATTCAGAATTCCTCTTCGAAGAGCCTGCGTCCCTGATAAAAATAACCCACACAGCACTGTTGGTATCTCAGTCTCCGGAAGTCATGCACCGATCACGTGAACAGAACGCGCTGCGCAGGTGTTGTTCTCAATGCTAGTCTCGGGAAGTTTCAAACACAATTTATTTATAATTTTAACTCCATAATAAAACTTAATTCGCATACCAAATAACCTTCCTAACAAGCGAAGCAGACATGATATAGTATACAAAATGATTTGTGCCGAAGTAATTAATTCATATAAGGAATTAACATTTTTTCAAACCATCTTTGTTCCTCATATTAGATTGTGTACTAATCAATAACATTACATAGCTACTTCTCCTGACAATAGTTACAATATAGGAATTGCTTAAACTTTTTATTTTTTTCGTTGCTGCATTCGCACGTTGCAGTGTTTGGCCTACTTTTAGTACTAAACCAACACGACTATTTAAAACGCTATGTTGTTTGTACACAACGTAACAAAACGTTCGTACTTCTGTGTGTGTAAAAATAAAATTGGAAAACTCCTGAATAACATATAATACCAGATTTATATACATAATTAATAGCTTTCACATTCCACTCACGTCATATGTCAATCCTGTTTCTCGTAGGAGAAAACAGAAATACCAACTGTAGGGTCTGAGAAACCACAAATACGAAAGAATTTAAAACGAAAATACGTCAATAAATAAACAGAAGAAATGCCTGTGCGAATTGCTGTTATCAATAGTTTCAAAACATATTAAGGCACTTTTGGAAACAGACAAAATCAAACCAACTAAATTAATCTATTAAAATATTCAACTAACCAAAGTTCCAGTAGAATCGATTCAGTTGAACCCTTCGACACAGGATTTTTTCTTCTAATGGAGTAAGTTATTTAAAGTAACTGACTGCTCAAATAAAATAACACCAAACACTGCTCAAGTTTGTAACTCCTCAATAAAGCACACACAAAACAGATCACAAACACACCTCCCACCAGCTGGCAGATACTCTTTGCTACTGCTTGCCTTGTACGCTGTTACGCTCACCGAACTCGTTCACGGTTCACCCCTCTCTAGCTTGTGACCTCCACAGACCGCTGGGTTGCCATATTTCTCACAGATATTCCTCCAATCAACAGCTGAAGAAGGAGTCCCGCCTACTCTCTGCATATGTTTACAAGGCAGACATCATTATCGGACAATCATATGAAAAAAATATAGATGAAACAACGGGCTGGCGTAGTCTCTGTCTCGTACTGAGCATTTTCTGTAAATATGAAGACAGTTTTTAGGAATTGCTACCTCAAACGTTACCGTTATCGATTATGCTGTGATGTTTGTCATTCTTGCAAAATATATATATATTCTCGCCCCGAGGTCTGCAAACCGACTGTGTTGGGCAAGTCATGCAGACTACGTATCCTGAACATTTCGTGGGTGCACACTGCACAGATCCCAATTGTTAGAAACTCTTAAATTTTCGTTTGTTCAGTAGCTCAGTTTAATTAATGTACAACTTTCGGTCCTTTCCCCGTCGATGAGTGGATTTGCTCGTTGTTGTATAATCAAGGAATACACTGATTGAACGTAGTGGTTCGGAGTCCATTTCAAACTGTTGGCTTCGTCCTTAGGACTTCTTCATACGTTGGAAGGCAATCGCAAGATCATTCGTTCCATTGTCCTTGGTCAGGGACCTCCGGACCAATCACAATTTCAAATTTAATGTACCCTATGATTAGCACTTACGGAACTCGCAAGTTCATCGCCGTAGTAACAAACGTTCGCCACGGGGATCTATATCCTGGGTAAGATCAAACCAGTTTTCATCACAAACACCTACTTCTCGAAGATCCCTGCTAATATTGTTCTCCCAACGTCATATCGGTCTTTCCAACGGTCTCTTTCCTTCCGGTTTTCCAACCAAGACGGAATATAATATTTTTTCTCCCCTCCGAGCTACATGGCCTGCCCATCTTAGTCGTCGTGATTTCATTACTCTTACATCAGGTGAGTCGTAAAGTCCGTGAAGATCTTCATTATGCAGTCTCCTCCAGTTATCTCGGCCCGTTTATCTTTCTCAAAACTATTTTGCAAACACTCGTAATTTATGTTCATCTGTTAAGGTCGTACTCCAACTTTCGCAACCGTAAATTATTACCGGGAGAATAGCCATTCTGTGTGTTTTCAATTTCAACTTCCTTGATAATAATCGCGAGGCTAGGAGTATCTGGACTGAATAGAAACATGCATTGCCCGATACTAAACGACTTTTTATTTCTTCCGTTGCCTCGTTTTTGCTTGTTACGTATGCTCCCAAGTATTTAAAATTGTTTACTTTCTCTATGTTCTCATTCTTTATTGTTACGTACCCATTTCCGTTATTCCCTGTGTTTCGGCTTGTTATCAGGTATTTTGTTTTCTCTATGGTTACCTGCAGACTTATCTCTTCGCACGCTTCTACTAAGACATCGATGTTATTTTGTAGTGTCTCTGTATCTTCCCCTATTAAATCTACATCATCCGCGTACACGAACAGTTGATTCAAACCATTCAACGTTAGTTCGTTTTTGTCCTCTTTTATTTTTAAAATCGCATATTCTAATTCTAAAGCACAGTTAAACAGTAGTGGTGACCTTGTTTCAATCCGTTGCGAATCTTGAAACTATCTGACATATTATTACCTACCCGTACTCTGCTTATGGGGTCGCTGAGAAACATTGTCACAAGTTGAACAAGTTTCTTCGGAATTCCAAATTGTACCAGAATACTGTATAGCTTTTCCCTATAACAGTCCCATTGTATTTCCACTTCTTCTCCAAGATTTGTCTTAAAGCGAAAATCTGGTCCAATGTGAATCTATTTCTTCTAAATCCACATTGGTGATCTCCAATTATTTCATCTGCTCGTACGTATACACTTAGGCGAGTTAGCAGTATATTACTGAATACTTATGTAACATGTTGGCAGTAACGAGTTAGCTAACTAACTAACTAATTCTATGGCTTATGGAACTCGTAAATTCATCGCCGCAGTAACAAACGTTCGCCATTGGATTATATCCTGGGCAATAATATCAAGCCAGTTTTTATCACGAACAACTATTTCTCGATGATCTCTTCTAATATTGTCCTCCCAACGACGTCTCGGTCTTCCCAATGATCTCCTTCCATCCGACCTTTCAACCAGGATAGAATATAATCTTCGTATTTCCCCCATTCGAGCTATATGGCCTGCCCACCTTAGTCGTCGCGATTTCATTATTTATACAACATCTGGTGAATCGTACAGTCCGTGGAGTTCTTCATTATGCAGTCTCCTCCACTTTCCAGTATATCTTTTTCAAAACCTTATTTTCAAACACACGTAATTTATGTTCATCTGCTAAGGTCGTACTCCAACGTTCGCAAACGTAAAGGATATGCATAGAATCATATGCTTTCTTAAAATCAATGAATAGCTTATGAACCGTCCCATTGTATTCCCATTTCTTCTCCAAAATTTGTCTCAAGGCGAAAATCTGGTCCAACGTGGATCTACGATTTCTTCTAAATCCACATTGGTGATCTCCAATTATTTCATCTACGTATACACTTAGGTGTGTTAACAGAATATTACTTAATACCTTGTAACAGGTTGGAAGTAACGAGATTCCGCGGTAATTATTACAGTCTGATTTATCGCTTTTTTTTTCCTTAATCGGAACTATTCTTGAGGTTCTCCATTCCTTTGGGAGCTCTTCCTTTCTCCATATAGCACTTAACAATTTATGTAGTTCCTTGATTAGTGCCGTTCCTTCTACTTTGATTAATTCGGCTGGAATATTGTCTATTCCTGGTGATTTCAATTTCTTTACCGACATTTCGATCTCGATCTCGGTAGGTTCGGAAATCCACGGTTCTGCGGTATGGATTTCAAATTCCTCTGTTTGTTCCCCGTTGTGTACATTAAAAAGTTTGTCGAAATAACTTTTCCACACATCGACAATTTTAGTCGGATCCGCTTGAAGATCTCCACCTTCATTCTAATCATTCCTAACCTCGGCTTGTAACCTTTTCTTAACGAGTTTACCCCTTTGTATAGATCTCGTTTGTTATTTGTCTTGCCGTTCTCCTGAATCTTCTGCGTCAGATATTCTCGCTTTTTGTTTCTGAACCCGAGTGTGGCGTTTCGTTTCGCGTTACTGTATTTGCTTTGCTTTTATTCATTAGCTATCGTTGCCTGGCTTGTTTTCGTACCTCATGAAGTTAAAGGCATTCTTCATCAAACCAAGGTTTGTTTTTATGTTGTTTCTTCTCACCTACTCGTTCCTTCGCTACGCTCTTAATTGTTTCGCTAATTGCCTCCCACATCTTACTTACATCAATTTCATTATTAATATCATCATTATTATTATTCGAGTCGGCTAGGATTTCGAATCTATTTGAGAGTTCGAGTTGGTAATCTACTTTTATGCTCGGATTATTTAATCGTTTCACTTCGAATTTTAGTTGTTTTGACCCTTGCTTTCTCTGTTCGCGATGCATAACTTTCTCCTTACTTTTGTGTTTACTAATTGATGGTCAGTGTCACCTTCCGCTCCTCTGTACGACCTAACGTCCATTATGTTGGTTTGTCTTCGTCTATCTACTAATACGTGATTGATCTGGTTAAGAGTTTTGCCGTCCGGAGATAACCATATGTATTTGTGTATGTTTTTGTGTTCAAAGTACGTGCTGTTTACCAGTAGGTTTTTCGAAATCGCGAAAGTTATCAGTCTTTCTCCATTGTTGTTGGCCTTTTCGTGAAGGTTGCATTTGCCTATAGTAGGTCTATATTTTTCTTCCCTCCCTACCTTTGCATTGAAATCACCCAACATAATTTTCGAATTAAACTTCGGTATTCGGTCAAACAGCCTTTTTAGTTTATCGTAGAATATATTTTGTCGTTATCAGTAGCCACCTCGGTCGGAGCATAGATGTTTAATAAAACAATGTTGACCCATCGAGTACGTATCGTAACGTACAATAGTAAGGTAAATGACCACAATAAGGCCCACCTTAATACTTTTGAATATTTCTCGAACAACAAAGCAGATAATTATGCGATTTTAACTGTGTCTAAAACTTTATTGTTTCTTGCACAATATATTTAAATCTTGAGAGCACGGCTCAATTCCTTCTTGATAAGAACATAAAAAGTAAAAATGCTTCCATTGGGCCTTATTTTATTAGGGTGACTACAATAAGGCCCAGTTCTTGCTTCTTGAGAATATTACTTTAATAAATTTACATATGATATAATTATACGTAAGACCGAATTCAAAACGAAAATCTTCAAATAAAAACTTAAAACTGATGATGAAAAATGAATAAAATGTAAGTAAACTTGGCGTGAACAGTCTTCAATAATGCGATGTAGGCCTATAACCACTAAACAAATTGTTAAGAAAATGAAAATGTCTTTACTCAACTGTACTCTTCTAGAAAAAAGTTTATACACATTGATAATTAACTTTTAACTTTAAAAAAAAAAAACGAACTTTTCATTACTCGAAATCATTATTCGTGTTCACAGCGAGGGCACACGAATACATCTTTATCGTCGGCCTGCAGTCCCACGCATTCTTCGGGGCACAATGAACCACACACTATACAACATCGCATGTCAATCACTGCGCTTGTATAATACAATAAGCAATACCAAGAGTCATTTAATGTGCCATGAAGTGTTCAAGCCGA
>JAGDQP010008094.1:0-14850 GCA_022664845.1 Lepisma saccharinum | reverse complement strand
CTCATCTTCATCGACGTGTGAGAACTGCATGTTCTTCTCAGTCATTTGTGTGTTGTTTCTAGATATTCATGGGCCATCTGTACTGTTTCCCCTCTCCAACTCTGGTGCCGAAACATTCTGAAACGTAAGTTCACTGGGAAGAAATGCTTCCTGTGATATGGCATCCGGATTAAAAGGGAATATACCAGTACTTTGGAATCCATTTCGGATATTCTTCATACTCATTGATTTTTGCCAGGCTGGGGCAAAAATATGTCCGAAACGCATCTTACTTTTTGTTCGCTCTAGATATGTTGTCCAATATCGTATTACCTCTTCATCCTGATGGAATTCAAACGATTTAAATACAGATTTATCGAGTGGTTGTAATTCATGTGTCGTATTCGCTGGAAGACAGAATAACGTTATATCATGCTTTTCTACTTCTTCAACAATGGAATAATCCAAATGACACTTTGCTCCGTCGAAAATGAGTAACACTTGCCCTGCAGGTTTATGATTCAAGAAATGCTGAAGCCACTTCTTGAAAATGTTTATTGTCATGCACCCTTTATAAGCAAGACACATATCCCCTCCCGGAGGCAAAGAATGAAACATTCCCTCTTCTCGCGTTTACCTTTAAAAATTATGTACGGAGGAACATGATTTCCTTGAGCATTTGCGCAAACTACACTAGTTACGCTTTCAGCATGTTCATTTGCTATACAATGGATACATTTTGGGCCCTTTCTTGCTAAAATCTGCTTCTGGTGATGAACTGTTAAACGGCACCCTTTTTCATCCATGTTATAGATGCTTTCTGGTTTTGATTAAGTCTAATTCCACCATGACAGTATTTAACTTGTTAAAGTGGTTTCCTACTATTGAAGGATTTACCTTTTGCGCTCTACCTGCATTTATAAACTGAGCTGCTCGTCTTTTCGCTACATCATTGTGCCGTTTGAGGAAACCCTTTTCCCACTGTTTACTTGCCATTGGCGATTTACCTTGCACGTTAGATATGTTTTTTTCTTTGCAGTATAGGCTGACGGACTGCCGTAAGACCTTGCTTGTAAATGGCACACCAACACCTGCTAAACGAAAAATTTTAATCTTAAGTTCATTCTCCTGACCTGTAAGGAGAGTATTTCTTCCAAGCTTTCTCAGTGTAGATCCTGTTCTCAAATGGTTTCTCAAAGTTCATCTTGAAATTCCGAAGCCTTTGGAAACATTCCTCTGAAACTCGCCTGCTGCAAGTGCATTAAGAATCATCTGTAGGGAATCTTCCCTCCATCTTCCTCTGATACCTCTATTTCGGGAAGACATTTGACAGAAATCTGAAACAATAGAAACAACCTTTAAGTTCTTGTCAAACGCACTTCAGAAATTCTAAAACCGGGTTTATTATCCCAATTTGCTGTATCCTGCTGAAAGACAATATCGGACCCACTGACATCATAGGCAAAAACATTACTGCGCTTGAACTTGTTTCACAAATCTAAGTGGTAAGTGTGAAAGAGGTAATATCGAAATTTACCCTGAAATATTTTATGAGAGAATGCGTATCCCATAGGATAATAATAAAATAGGTTAATAATAATAATAGGTTAGTGTAATAAAATGACCTGATGTTTTCAAGTGGAAGGTATCGAAATTGAGGTTGCAATATTTCGTGGCGTTACAGCAATCAAAAAGCACCGTAACTAGACACTCCATCAGCACGGATTTAGTGTCATTAGCCCTGATAAGACCAATTTCTCCCAATAGGTTTTCCCCTACAGAACCAACTTAATTTTAGCGATTTGTATGTTTGCAGCTCTTGGTCCCTACCATGAAAACTATTGAAGCGAACTCAAAGATTTTAAAAGCATTTTATACGTAGGACCCGTAGTAATAAATTGATGCATGATTTATGTCACTTTATCTATATATACAGGTTAAATTTTACGAATAATGATGGGAAATATTTTTTAAAAACTTTTTTTGGGGGGTGCGGAAGTCTCCCCCCATGTTATCTCACGTTGATTTTTCTAAACTGTGCACAGACCCTCGCACATAATGCACGTAACGAATTTTCTTATATCTTGGCCGAGTATTTTTTAGGCTTCGAAACGATAAGACGATTTTATCTCTCTCTCCTCTTTATTTGAGGGTGTCCAGAGAGTAGAGGAAGGGAGAAGAAATCTCTCAATTGTGAAAGCATGGAGGAAAGTGTAAGTGCCTTTCAAAACATTCATTAATTATCCGGGCATTGCCTAACTGCAGTGACAAAAAAGGATAACAAAGACTCGACAGCATCTTTTTGGCTCGTCCATCCCCACCCCTACATACATCACAATCCACCAAACTATATCGAGACGTGTTCCTTCCAATAGTCATGTGACGTGATAGATTATTCAGTGTGCAACACGTGATTTCCACGCTACTATGCAGGAAACACCTTTATACCCTTTAAACTTTAAAGACCTGATTAGTTTAAAAGGTAAAAGAAAACTCCTGTTCTTTCCCTCCCTTCTAAGCGTACAGGAATCAAAATAAATAGAAAACTTCTTTTTCAAATTCATTTTCTTTGAGAAATAAAATATGCATTTTAAAAATTACGAGACTCCCAGTTTTTGGCAACGTTGGTTCCAAACCGCTTTGTTCAAGGGACCGAGAATTTGAACCCTAGAGGGTACGCAAAATCATTTCCCCTGGAAACCGGAATCTCCCTTCAGCGAAGAGTGTAGTGATCGAGTGCTGCGTTTTGTGTGGGTAGAAGCTACATTTTCCATTGTTTCATTCTGGGGTTAGTTGATAGTTAGCAACCTCTCTTCCTCTCTGCATGGTTACGGGTTCAAATCCCGTGGGAGTCCCTTGAATGGGGTGGTTTGGAACCCATTTTGTCGCACTATACACACACTTTATACACACATGTTATTTCGATTATATATTAATGATATAAAATACTACTGTGACATTAATTACTGTTACATTTTCAATTACTATGAAGGTACAACGCAATAACGCAATAAGGCCCACCTGGGCCTTAATGAATGACGTTGCATTTCATGTTATTTTCTAATTGTACCTCCAAAACCCAGCAACAAAATCATTTTATTTAAACACGTTGTTAATACTGAAACTGTGGCCTAAATGACGTATAGTACCCAAACTAATTTCCTTCAAGCACATGGAGAAAAAAATGGAACTTTCCTTGATGCAAAAATAAGATGAATGGTTTTCCTGACTACACGAATATTACGACGCACCACAGTGTCGCCATTAAGAGACTGATTCGGGAATGCTAAGTAGCAATCACACTAGTAGCCTTCAGCCTTCTACCTACTGCTACCATCTATGCACGAGAGTTCATTATACTGGAGAAACTGACACTGGGCCTTATTGTAGCCTGGGCCTTATTGTAGTCACTTACCTTATTTCTGTACATTAACTTTCCAAGTGCTTATCGATGGATACCCTAGTAGCAATGTCTGTTGTGCCAACTGCAGAATATGGTTGGCATCGTTGGCTGATAGTTGGGTGGTACCGCCTACAGTAGCCCAAGACTACTCCACACAGTAGAATAGTCTTGACAGTAACCCAACGTTGGGCCAACTGTTATTTCAGTTAGCAAAATTAGTAATATTTGCCAACCAAAAGCCTATGTTGGATCGACGATGTGACACCAACAAATGAATTTAGGTGTATTTCAAATAATTTCGTTTTAAATATATAACGAACTAATTTTACGAAACTTACACCCTTAAATCTCCAAACTAATATTTGAAATAAATTTCTTTTACGAATCTTACAGTACTTAGCACACTAATTCCTTTTCAAAGAGTGTGTTTTCGGATGTCGCTGTGGCTCAGGGGTACCGACGGAGGTAGCCGTATGGTCTGAGGCGTTAGGCCAGTAGCTCCAACGTTGTGGGCTCGACCCCCGCCTTGGATATGAACAGTGTTTCTTTCAGCCATGCTTTCGGGTGGGCTCCCCCCCCCTCGAGGATTTTCAACGGCCCCTCTGAACGAATTAGTCTCAAAACTTGTATTACTCATATGTATACTGAAATACGTATATAATAGCACATTCTACATGTTATTTTTAGGATAAATAAGGAAGTATGATATACTGTTAAGTAACATTATTGTTATTTTATATTTTTGCACATTGGAGTCAATATGCATTTTTATCATATTCGTGAGCCCCCCCACACCCGAATAAAATCTTCTGGAAGAAACACTGGGCATGGATATTTGTGTGTACTTTTAACTTAATTCTAAGGATATCAGTTGAATCAGAGAAACTAAAGGAATATCAGTTGAAATCAGTAAAATAAAAAAGGCACAGCGTTGGACTATAAACCGAGTGACCCGGATTCGAATACACCCAGGTCAAAAAAAATATTCGAGGTTATCATAAGAAAATTAATTGTTCTTGTTCGTATTTATGAATAAAAGCTTCCCTTAGCTTGTTTTCGCATACTTAATTTTTAATGGTCATTAAATTTCGTGTTTAGTTGAGCGAATGTTGGGGATGCTTTGGTTAGCAGAGCCAGAAGGAAGGCCGAGCGGCCAAACAAACGGTTCCCCAACAATGTTCCCTCACGTTGGACCAACCGTCTGGCCAACGACTAGCCATCGTTGATCCAACTTACATTGCTACTAGGATAGTTACGGAAAACAAGTGGATTCGCCCGTTACCTTTTAATGAAGGTACCCCTGCTTGGATCCCTATTGAAAACCTATTGGAAATGGTGGTACGAAATCCATTTTAAGTGAAAATTCCGCTCTTAGAATGTCATCTGAATCGAGGTACAACCATCGATCGATTCATCTTGCCCAGGGATCTTCGGGTAATTCGACCCGTCTTCGGTCACAACACCAATTATTATCATTTGAAATCAGTTACCTTCGGCACCAGACAATAGAAGTTGAGTTTTTGTATCGCTTATCCAACCTGCGTTATAACATAACAATTAATAGCATTACTATCTTGTACCTACATTTTTTGTCACATTAAGTAATTATCTAATTATTTAAAGGAAAAAATGGCGGATTTTCCTGTTGATACCTCGTAACAAGTAAACGGTCAATTTACCGATTGGTTTACTTGTTCCAAGATTTCAACTGGAAAATCCGCCTTTTTGTTTTCAATAATTAGATCACAACAACTTAATGTGACAAAACTTGTAGATAGGAGGTATCAATGTTTCACCCTCGATATCTAGAAGAGGGTGTAATGAGATTCTTCGAAAGCGAAGGGGTTACAGTCTTGGGAAGGAAAATCAAACGCTTTAGATTGCCGGATGGTATGGTTGTTCTTACGGAAAATGAGACATCATTTAACAAGATGTTAAAACAACTGTGAGGAACACGAAGTGCAAATAAACGTAAATAAAACGAAAAGGGGGCTGTTAATTGGAACAATTTGATCTATAGGTAGCATCAAGATTGGAAGCAAGAAAGTAGAACAGATATCTAGATTCCAGTATTTGGGAAGTATTAGGCTGCAAGTGAACATATGAAGTGTGAAACAGAGATAAAGGCGAGAACAGCAATGGCGAAACAGGTGTTCACTAAAGCCACAGTACTGTTATCGCCCATATTTGTACTTTATTTACTAAGAAAAATCTCTTCTGCGGATCGATGAACAAAGTTTTTAGGAAGAGATTGGCTAAATGTTTTCATGGAGTATTGTGTTGTATGGGGCAGAAACGTGGATTCTACCAAAGAACAAAGAAAAAAAATGAAAAGCCTTTGAAATGTGAACATGAAGAAGAACGAATACAATCATCTGTATACAGAAAATGTTAAGGGACGGAATAGGTGAGAGAGTGACGAACAATACTAGAGACAATAAAGAAAATAAAAATATATATTTCTTAAAATTATTTTTATTTTTAAAAACATACTTTTCTTAAAAATAATGTTCTCAAAAGTAAAATATAATTTTATTTTCAAGAAAATTACTTTTATTTTTTCTTATCTGTGATCAAAAAGAAAAGCATGGGATGCGACCTTTTCTATATATAATATTTTTTTATTGAATACAATCATTTAATAAATTCTTCAAATATGAAGCCATATTATAATATAAAGTATACTTATATATAATGTTCCATGAGAATTGAAGAAATTATAAAGTCACTGTATATGAGAGAGCGCCCCGTACTTTTCTTTTTAGTCATGCATAAAGAGAATTTTTAAAAAGTAGTATTCTTTAAAACAAAATTAAATTATTTTTTACTATTTAGTACGATTTTTAAGAATAGAAAAGCATGTTTTTTTTAAAAAAAATATTTAATACTTTTTAGTAATAATTAAATGAAATTGTAATCAAGAAAACTAGCTACTTTTCAAAACAAAATCTATTTATACATAAATAAAAAGAAAATCATGGGGCTCCGGATCCTTTATAGCATTTTAGCCATGCAATCATTAATTTTTATAAAATAGGCTGGCAACACTGACAACTGCAGTACTTAGATTCGGGAAACTCACAGTACTTATGTCGAATAATGTTTACGCCAAGTTTGACGCAGCTAGATCTATGGCTGGAAACACTGAACTACTACACTAATCAAGACTGTTTTGGCGACTCTGAGCTAGTCTAGCTAAGGCCTTTCGAACGACGTCTTATGTATGTCACTTTCATGAAATATTTTTGGCATGGGTGATATGTCCCTATTAAGCGTTAGACAGATCAGGTCATTTTATATGGAATCGAAACTAAAGGAAATTAATCTCATCGGAATTATTTAAATATTATGGTTTAAAGGCATGGTACCGAGACCGAAACGAGACTCAGGTTCAGTCGAGACAAGACTGAGACTCTATGCATCGAGACTTACTCGAGACGAGACCAAGACCGAGACTTATTCATCGAGACTCGAGAGGAGACCGAGACTTATCCATCGAGGTTAGAGAGGCGACCGAGACTTTCGTCTCGATCGAGACTATAAGTTCGAATGTCGATAATATTGATTTAATGCTTCTGTTCATGTTGTTTCATACCAGAAGTGACAATTAGTTTCATTCTGATAAATTTTATTTAACATGTTATATTGTAGTTTTAAAATATGACTTTAAGTCATATTAGTAGTCAAGTTATCAATGCCAAACTATTTTCTGTTGTATTTTAATAATAATATAAAAGTGTTAGAGATTGTTTCGGGAACGGATAAATATGGACATTTATTTTCTTCTGCAAATTTTCATTCCCATACTTTCTCTCTGCTGATAAGTCTTTTACTTCTGTTGACATTCTTCCATTTATATCAGCCTCTGTTAGACTGATCCCGTAAAGGCTGTAAAGCATACGTTAAGAAGTCAAGCTGTCTAAATTGTAATATAGATCTTTTCTGACACCATTTACTTATTATAATTTTAAAAAATGCAAAGATTTTTGCAATACTAACCAGTAAGGTAAAGGCACCAGTTCTCGGCATGTTAAGGTGGATTTTGCAGAAAGTGCTTTCTATAGATCTGTGTGTAAGAAACAACCCTACTTTTATCATTTCATTAGCAACTTCAGGTCTCGTGTGATAATGTAATAGCATAAATCTCTTCGGTAATTCGCATTATAGTGGTAGAAATAGATTTCTTTACAACCCTAAATTTGCTCCAGTAGTCGTCACCCTAAATTTTGCTGTTCCCCTATAGTCGTCACACCAATTCACCAGTAGTCGTCGCCCAATGTACTACAAACATTCGTTTGGAAAATATGTATGATATCCTCTTTTTCATTTTCACTGGATCTTAACCTGGCAAAATAAAGCGTGCTTGAAAGGAAAGAGGCACAGACTGAGGGCTTGCTAGAAGGTCCTCAGAAATTCTTCTAAAAAAAAAAACTAAGTTGTCTTCCGATGGAATATGTAGGAACTTAAATTTTGAATTTTACTGACGGCTACTAGAAAGAATGAGGCTATAACCATGAATTTTTTATAAATTTAACATGATATTAATTTAAATGTATAACTTTCTGGAGTAAAAACTTTAAGAAGCAATTTTTCATCTGTAATCATCACACGTGACGAGCATTGGTGCAAAGTATGTTTGACCCCAAAGCGGAGAAAGTGGCAGTCAAGCCACACTAATTTATAATCTGATAATTAATTTGATCATTAAAGAGGCATTTTATGCATATGTAAACATCAGGTACTTATATGTAAAACTTCAGTACTTATTGTTTAATGTCCACTTGCACTTTTTAGTAACAAAACCCTGGACATAGCAGGGAACAAGAGACATTTCTACTAAACGAAGTGACGCAATAAGCATATTAATGGTGCCGGTTACATACCAAATTATGACTGCTAACTTGGTCTGTTTTTGTCACCGAACGATGAAAGGTTTTCTTATTGTCACATGTTTAGTTAAAACATGACGACTACTGGAGCAGTGATGAGAACTGGTGCCTTTACCTTACCTTAGAAAAAAATGGAGACAAAATATATATATTTCTACGTATATGGAAACAAGCAAGTCGAAGCTCCGTCGCGGGACACCTCAACTACCTTCGTAGCCATGGAAGTTCCTGAGGTTGTCGACAGATAGACATAGCGATTGTATAAGACTTTCCAGCACTTGTTGCTGGTCTAAATGTTGTATAAAGTTTCCCTTAGGAAGTTCATAGTTTATGCAGAGAAAATTCTGCACAACTTATCACGTAAATATGCAGAGAGAGCGTCAAATTTGGATTATCTGTATATCGTTGGTGAAGTTTCGTTGAGACCTCCCGAACAACTCAATCACCTTCGTAGCCCTAGTAGTTCGAGTCGAAAGTTGTTGACAAACAAACATGGAGGGGATATAAGATTGTACATAGTATGACTTATGGTAAGTCTATATTAGGTCTTGTTGATCAATATGTTTGTATGCGCGAGGTTTATCTAAAGACCGTGACAATCTTCAATAAACTAATTTGCTTAACAAGTAACGATGCGTATGTATTCT
The DNA here is from genome assembly GCA_022664845.1 of Lepisma saccharinum. NCBI lineage: Eukaryota > Metazoa > Arthropoda > Insecta > Zygentoma > Lepismatidae > Lepisma > Lepisma saccharinum. Next base: position 5,932 of record JAGDQP010008094.1, on the reverse strand, counting down.
CCTTGTCTTCAAACTTCCTAACAAGAATGAAATTGTTTATTTTGGTTCTCTGTACAAAAATATGCACTGATTTTGTACATTTTTTTGCGTGACGTTTATAAATTGTCACGGTCTTTAGATAATCCTCGCGCGCACAAACATGTTGATCAACAAGGCCTAATGTAGACTTACCATTAGACACACTAAGGTTATTTTTTTACCTATTAAGCTATACTTTGTTAGGGTTTTTGAAATGACATTTTATTCTAATAACACGGATTATTTGTAATACCAAAGTGCATATTTCAGTTTATAAGATTCGCAATAAGCTATTTGAAAGTAGCGCCTACCGGAAACACACTCTTTTTGCTTTAATGTATTGACGTCCAGCTGTAACCCATACCTATGAATTGGTTCTTTAAATCAATCAAGAGCAGTATTGTAAACTAATTGATTCGTATGGTTGTGGAGTTCGGTAAATGCTATTTTCAATTTATTTGTATTTGATTATTTACTTGTACAAAAGTTCACAATAAATAAAATTGTTGTCACGTACTGTACACCGTTAAAAATTCTGTTAACGTTTCTAGAAATTCTAAAAGAAGTTTCGCAGAATAATTAGTATTTCATGTTGTTTCACTGTAATAGAGGAAAATTCAGAGACTTTTCGTATGATTATCTGGATATTTCTTGTTTTCAGTTCTGCACATGCGCAGAATGCAAAAACTCTTTCTTATCGTAGCTATGCATGCAATGTTGATCAAGAGTTTGCTGCCACCATTTCGTCACTTCTTATTTTGGTAGAAATAGGGGATATTTTGAGTGAATGGGAATTCCGAACCCTAATTGACAATTAATGATTAAAATGTGGCGTAACTCGTGGGATCAACTTGGTTTATATCTTCGGCATTCAGCCAACATAATTGTAACACTGTATACATTGTTTTATTTTAACTGGAAATTTAGAGCAGTTAGTACGACGTTGGAATTTTGAATAAAGAATCCGTGTTCAAACCTTTAGACTTCTGTTTTTTTATTTTGCTCCCAAAATTCCTGAGAACTGTATGATGGATGTATTTTATCAGCCAAATTACTGAAAATTCCCAGGTAGCTATGGTTGCCTAGCTTTTCTCAGAAATGTTTCGGAAAATCTTTAACAGTGCACGTTCATTTATTTCTATAAAGCTGGTAGAAAATTTCGACTAAAATGTAAAATTTTCATTTTTAACGTAACAGTTATTTAGTTAATTTAAATATAATTTAGAAATAGCAAAACGTAAATGTTAGTATACCAATTTCGCAATTTGTGGTATAACATAGATCCGTTTCCATAATAGAAATATTTTCATGTATCTCACTTATTTGTATTCTATATACCCTAACTAAACCTTTATGTTACTTTAAAATCGCAATGTTTTACTGTCTATTTCAGAATATTATTTCTAATCTAAATTCCAAATTAACAATGTAACAAACTATGGTAATATTAATATTCTTGTACCGAGTTTGGAAAACCTGCGTACAGATTTCGAACAAGTCAAGGTACGGCAACTTCTTAAAGTCTATTGTCTTTCGAGACTCTCGAGACGAGACCGAGACTAACGTATAGAGACTCGAGACCGAGACGAGGCTAAGGTTTACAATCGAGACCAACAAAGACTGTCCTAAAAAATTGAGACGAGAACGAGACTGATGCCAGTCTCGTCTCGTCTCGGTACCATCCCTAGGTTTAAAAGCTTTGTGAATTGTTTTAAAAGGATTTATTTATGATTTCATGCGGTTTGCAAGTTTTTATTAAGTCTGAGGTAATTGAGTTAGTTTCGGAGTTCATCAACCGATGGAACCGCTATGGTTCGTTGTTTAAAATGGCGGGTAATTCAAAGAATTACATTTGAATTTATTGTTTAAAGTGTTGGTTAATCAATTTCTAAATTATTATTGCCACGTTCAAAGATGTGTGCAGTTTGTTTGATTGTAACAATGTAAAACCATTATGAGTTATTGGCCACAGGTATGTAAAAGGCCATGTTGGGTTTTCTCATGTAGAGGGAAATAATGTTTTAATAATCCTCTGAATTAATAAATGAATTTTTATTCGGCGTTTAACTTTTGTATTCGGGAGACGCTGTTATAAGTACCAAGGTCCGTTGAAAAGCACCACAGCGCTTTAGGCTCTACGGGACTTGGTATCGAGCTGAGTAGCCCACACTGCGTGTAGCAGCTTTGGATCTACTAGTAATAGATAGTAATAGGCTCTGTGTTAAAGGTGAAACGCACAGCAGCAACACTGTTACGATTATAGGACTGTTTCGATATAGCCACAAGCTTATTATTCTTATATACAGAAAGACCCGTAACATGGGCTGGTAACACTGACAATGGGGCTCCTGGGGAGTCGAAATATCCGCAGTATATTCCTATTGTGTCAAACAATATTTCTGCCAAGTTCGGTGCTGCTATAGCTAAAATAATGGAAGCAATTCGACAACAGATAATTTTATAGGCTGGCAACACTGGTAAGTGGGGGTTTCTTGGCAACGTAGGCCCTCTCAGTGTTTCTGTATTGGGTCGAATAATGTTTATGCAAAGTTTGGCGCAGCTAGGTCTAAGATAATGGAAGCAATGTGAACAATTGATTTTTTAGAATATGGGCTGGCAACACTGAACCAATCAAGAAAGTAATAATGGAATATTCTATTGTCACCCGACTTACGTCGCTGTGCAAGAATTCATTACTGTATGACGTCGGAAAATGAGTTAAATTAAGGTTGCACGATTTGAGAACAGAGTTGAACCATTGTAAGTTAAACAAAAGCATGTAAGAAGAAACTGTTTAGGACATTGGCTGCAGAGACACTGTATACTGAGGAATGCAATTGAAGATATGGTTGTTGGAAAAAGAAGACGAAGAATCCAATTCCTTGACAGTATTAAGGAAAATAAGTTGTATGCTGAGATAAAAAGGAAGGTGTACGATGGGGATGGGAGAGGATTTAGCTCGTCTTAAAGGATCTGCCGCTTTCAGCCGAGCACTGTGATGATGATTGATTTACCGACTTTTAAAAATTAAAATAAATGATATAATAAAACATTATTTTACAACTTTAAGCTGATAGGGTTCTAAAGCGGACTACTAGTAACGGTGTCACAAGAAGCTATATCTCATTGACAAGTAGATCAAGTAAAACATCCGCCCAACGGGTATAAATGGCAAAGAAACGTGATTTCCACACATCATTTGCACGTTTGACTCGTTATATAACTCCTTCTCTCCCTTTACACACGAGACTTGATTACAAAAGCCTGCTTACATCTTATGTAATAACGCATGAATCATTGTGTTAGTTTTTTAAATTACTTGTGTTAATGAAGAAAATAGTTTGTATAAAACGAAATTTAACTACAGAACGTATTTTGTAATGATTTTTTTTCTTCTTAATCTGAAACTAGTACTTTTGGTTTAGTTTAGCTCTGAGATCATCCTGTTTACATAACCATCGTAATCCGAATCTGCGGACCACCAAATGAGCGAGTTTAGTGTTATTAACTTCCTAAACGAGGAGGTGAGCTTCTAAGGACATGACTTATAGCTTTTGGTAAAGTGAACTACGTGCCACTCTGTTCAATGGACCGTCACGGGACCAAAAATTGACAATTTGTATAGTCCTATACATCAACCACCAAAGGAACAGTTGGATAGATACACGTGAATCGCCAATGTATAACACAGGAACATTCTATGCATATTAGGGACCAAAATTAAATACTCCAGGAATATTCAACACTATCTCCCCCACGGCCCCACCCATAATACATAACGATATTTTCATGTGTTAAAAAGAGATATGTAGTTTGTTACGCTGTAATGAATCACACTGCTTATATTGTTTCAATATAGGTGTGCTGTTCGACATTGAATTTGAGTACAATCAGTATTGTTAATTACGTTTGAACTGATTGAATAGAATGTTATTTATAGCCTTGAGCATCTCAGGCCGGTGTAGGGTTGAAGAAAGGATGTTGGTCAGGGATAGTAGATACCATCCCGGCATTTCCTTGTATGACAGAAAAAAAAACTGGAAAAAACTCAGTCACGTTTGAATTCATTGTGTGCAATTAGATTCATAGAAATGGGTGATGGCAAGAATTGTTATGCCTGCAAAATTGCACAGTATAACAATATTGAACAATATTCGATGTACAAATAAAACTGATACTTTACCAGTTCTGATTATCAGGTATTTATTAGGTATTTCCAAATTTTGTATTTTTGAGGCTTTGGAAATTCTTCAAATGGTCACATTCAATAAATCTAAGGGTAGGTGATTAAAAAATTGAAAGATAAAAAAATCACTAACAGTTTTAGATTCTGTACACTAGGAGATTTTTATATATATATAAAAAAATATGGTTGTGCTCTGATTTTCTAAAAACTTTGGTAAACTTTAATTTTTTTGGCCATTTAAGTTACTAATGACTTCGGCCCGTCTCGATTCCACTCAGATGTGGTCTTTAAAATCCAAAAACATCCATCTGGATTTGAACCCACAACCATGGAGACATTGGCCTGACCCCTGAGATCAACGGCTACCGTGGTTGGCTACTCCTAATTTAAGATGAAGAAGTAAACTCGAAAAGAAAAATCGTTGAGTTCATCCAATGAGAAGCCAGACACATTTAAAAGTGACAATGTTACAAACTCGTTGTATCTTTGAATTTGAATTTATTTATGACCTTTTGGCTACTTTATCTCAGGTCGGGATAGGGTAGGTAAAGGGTGCAGAAGGTATCGGTCATCATCTTACTTAAAGTACCACCCCAGCATTTGCCTGGTAGAAGAGATGGAAACCTTGGAAAACCTGTCAGGATGGTCGGCCGTGGAATTCGAACCCCGGAAGTCCGCTCCCTTACCGCTTGGACCACGGGGGCTGGGGTCTTTGAATCTTCGAGAGAGGATAAAAAAGAAGTTTTTCAATAATTGCAGGATAGACAAGCAAGAATAAGAAGATTTTATAACTTGTTATTCGCTCTTGGTAATAGCATACTGTACCAAAATACTACTTTTTCAACTGGCTGCGTACCACCACAAGAGAGCTTGGCTGTGACATTAAAATATTAGGACAGTTAGAACTAGGTCTTCAATTATTTTCCCCTGGGACCCGGATTGATGGTAATATCCCAGTAAAATGCCTTAGTCGCTATTTACCTCGTAACCACACCTATGGTTACTTATTACTGTGTAATTATTTGTAATTACTTCTTTCTGAGGGTACAAGCCGCAGACACTGAGCAATTCAGTTGCTAGTGCGCGAGGAGAGGTTTAAACACATAGTTCCATCACATCCGAAATAGAGCATGTTTAATTTTTTCTATCACGGTGAGTTTAAAATTGCCAGTGCGCGCGCTTTCATATGAGTTTCATTTTCGCAATTTAAAAAATCAGCCAGAAAAAGTTGATAGTGCGCGCTAAGACAAAATTTTTCAATTGCGTGCCCCTTGGTAGCCCGATCGAATCTCAGCATACCCCTTTAGTGGTGTGCTCGCAATAGGTGTTTTAAGGAGGGACGAACCCCAACAACGATAACCAAAATATTAACGCGAGAGAACGGACCTTTTCTCGAGGTTAAATAACGAAGAAATTCTGCTAGTGTTATTTACGATCTATTAATGAAGACTACCTGGAGACATTCGAAAATCAACAACTCTAAACAGAAAGACTAGAAAAATCCAAAGTAAACTATTCTTGATTTGTGTGTAAATAATTTTATTGTATTAACAATAAACAATGTTATCATATCAACAATTCACACAACTTTTGCAGAGATATTTTGAGATTAACCCTTCAAACTATCGATGTTGCTTCTATTTTTTGACATTTGTTGTATGGAAATACCGTACAGGGAGGCTATTTTTCGTATATATATATATATATATATATATATATATATATATA
>JAGDQP010008093.1:39335-64458 GCA_022664845.1 Lepisma saccharinum | reverse complement strand
CCCAACACGTCTGGTCAGCGTAGGAGCAGTAGGCCAACTCCTCCTTCCGGGAGAGGCCTCATCCAGTAGTGGATTGAATATGGCTGTGAATTAATATATATCGCGTTTAAGAAAACATGCCAATTCACTCAATCTTAAGGGTAGTGTGCAAAAGGCTAAAAAAAAAAAAAAAAAAAGGTTTTGATGTGGAACCGAAGAAAAATTAGGATACCAAAATGTAGTCTAGTTTTGGGCGTTTTTCGCTTCATGTGCAGCTCTGAATAAGTGTTATATTACTATAAAAGAGAACCATACTTTGGTAATAAGAAAAATATATAATTGTATGATATACGTGGTGAGAACATGAAGCAAGGTTTTAAAAACTTATTGAAGCAAGGTTTTAAAAAGAATGTTCAAGTTGATTTGTGGAGTTATATTTGAATTTGAATATTTAAGGCAATTAGAAAACTTTTTTTTTTTTTGGCTCTGGCCGAATGGATAATGATGCGAGAATCGGTGGAATGAAGAAAATTGAAGAAAACGGGAGAGCCCGACTCCCCGAAAAAATCCAGGGCTTTTGGCTTAATTTCTCTACGGTATGAACCGGGGACCCCACGCACCAGAAGTCCCGTGGAGTTTCACTGTTTGAAAAATTACTTAATTAAAATTCAAGAAAAGGATTAGTTTGATTTCAGTCTTTTAATGTACTTAGCACAGCCATGTGAAGGTTTGGTCATTTTGAAGAGAAGTAGCAAATTGACTGATGCTTTGGAAGGTAGAAAATCAGTATGAAGGAGAACAATATGAAATAACAATTGTATAGTTCATTAGAGGAGGGGCAATCCAGCAGGATGCTCAACACTGAGTAATATAAGTAAATTACATTAGGAATAAATCGGTAAAGTTTGGATATTCAGGATAACTGTTACCAGCAGGTAATATGAAAGCGTGTTTACATATAAATAGTTTGGTACAACTTCACCTACTGTTTCAATCACGAGCCGCCACTGGTTTTTAGTATCAACGTTTTAATTTTACTCGTTGTTTGAATATTGGTAATAAAACACTTGGATAAAGAAGAATCTAATGAGATAAGTTTGAAGAAGGATATTTAGATTGGCTGGACTGTTACAGCATTACCAATTTACAATTGACTTTCACCAAGGATTTTTTTTTTTTTTTAATTTAGCATTTAGAACCTTACAAATAAAAACTCCTCCAATTGACGTCAAGGGTTACACTTAAAGGTACTCCATCGTGATATATAACGATTACTGTTCGCATGATATAACATATTAAGCACTTAATGCAGATGTAAAACAACAACTGATGAACTCGAAAACAAAACCCGTTAAATCCACTTATGATCGGAAATACATTAAAAGTGGATTTATACTTTCTAAGATGAGCTGTATCCAGCTCCATACAGGGTGCTTCCCTAATCCCTTTTCTTTTGTCTATAGAAGGAGACTGAAATCCGGTGTTTCTTTGTAAACAAATAGTTTCAGTAGCTTCTTGTTTTTCTTTTTAAAAAAATCATGATTTGTGGTCTTAACGGGTTTTGTTTCAGAGCTCCTAATTGTCTTTTATTATCAACAGAACACCTCAATTAGTCTTTAAATATTTCTACACAGATGCACGACATTGGTTACTCAAATTTTGAGAGCTGTTCTTATCTGTTGCACGCGTTTCTTGAATTTGATTCTATTATTTTCTAGACTCTAGGAGGGACAAGCTTTGCTCTTAATACATCTTCCTTTAAATCAAAGGTTTTCAGCCTGTTAGGATACGCAAGGGATTGCAAGGGGAAGCAGAACACCGAAAAGGGAACCAAAAACTGAGAGAGAGAGAGGGGGGGGGAGAGAGAGAGAACAGTATATTTTCTTTCCGTGTTTTATAAACGCCATATCCACTTTAACTTGTGCAAACATAAGCTATTTATGATTTCTCATATATGATTTTATTTTCCCAAAATGTTGTAAGAGATATTTGTTTCAAATCGTGTAATTAAAAAAAAAATAAACGTAATAATATGGGAAAATCTCTGCTATTTTAACATCTTAAGTGGGGCAGGGGAGTTCGAAAAAGTTTAGAGCGTGTGTGTGTGTGTATGTGGGAAGGGGTCAAGTATATAGAATGTTGGAGACTGTACGTTAAACGATCAAGAATATGGAGCAATAGTTGTTCCATTAGTCAATTTAAGAATAGCTTCTTCCTATTTGCATGTTTGACACACCGTAAAACGAACACCACAAAGTAAGTTTGTGATCTCTACTTCAATTTCTTGAACCTAAAAAGCGAGTATTTTCAACATTGGATGCAAACAAATATGTTGCTATGCGTTCGGTGTGTAGCACATTGCTCACGCTTATGTGAAAATAAATAATAATAATAATAAAAACTCGTAACCTAGACGGTAAACGAAAGCTCCATCAATTCATGTTTACCTTATTACCATTGCTCTGTTTACTTTCAAGTTATGAAAAGCCGTTACATGTTCTCAGGTTGCTAGGGAAAGCAAAGGTCCCATCGATATTTCTCGCAGGTGACTGTTTGATACCAGGTATAACTAACTAACTCTATGGCTTATGGAACTCGCAAGTTCATCGCCGAAGTAACAAACGTTCGCCATTGCATTATATCCTGGGCAATATCAAACCAGTTTTCATCTTCAACATCTACTTCTCGAAGATCCCTTCTAATATTGTCATCCCAACGACATCTCGGTCTTCCCAACATCCTCTTTCTCTCCGAAACACGATGGAATATAATCCTCGTTTTTTCCCCATCCGAGTTATATCACGTTGTGATTTCATTATTCTTGGGCGAATCACACAGTCTGTGAAGTTCTTCATTATGCAGTCACCTCCATTCTCTGGTTGTCTAGTTCCGTTTAGGTCCGTACATCTTTCTCAAAACCTTATTCTCAAACACACGCAAACTTATGTTCAACTACGAAGGTTCTACTCCAACTTTCATAACATATACACGTATTATTGCCAACAGAATAACCACATCGTATTTTCAATTTCATTTTTATTTTTTTTTTAATTTATCGCGAGGTTAGGAGTTTCTGGACTGAATAGAAACATGGAGTTGACCGACACAAAACCTTTATGGTCCTATTACATATATTTTAAAATATGCCTCAATGTTTAAAAATTAATTTAGTTATAGGACACAGTATCAATAACTTAAACAGAATTTACATTTCTGCTTCGGTGGTGTTACAGTTCCGACTAAACTTTTACAACTTTTAGGTTTCTAGAAAAATAACTTTATTTCCATTTTATTATTAGCGTAAGATTTCTTTTTATCAGCTTACGAATGCAGAACCCGTCATTTTCCACATTGCAACGAAAAAAAGAATGATTTTATTACAGCTAACATAGCGTGTCATCGGAAATAAGGTAAAGAAACAATAAATAAAGAGTGTGTCATATGAAACAACATATTAAATTCCTTCCATTTGTTGCATCAGAGACATTCTTTTTCCATGCCATAGTTACAGGTACAAAGGAAATCTAATCCAATTACGTTCTGTGGGAGATAGAAGTATTTTCTCTGTGGAGCCAAAAAGCTAACAAACAACAATAAAAAAGCTAAAACTGGGATGTCCCACATTATTAAAATCTTATTTTACATTTATTAACGACTTTAGTTTTGTGCTCAAGAAAAGTAAGTTATGTGTACAAGAAGTTCAGACTTTCTTGTGTCTTTCTAAGGTGAGTTACGAACTCCTCTTGCACGAATATTTTTTGAAAATTATTTAACTTGTCTGTCTATAACTTATTTAACTTTTTTATTTTATTTTATTCACAGTATGTTCTCATGCACTCTATCTAGATCACTAATTTTGGCTTCGAACTTGAATATATAACGAGAAAACTGACTGATTCTTCATCGTAGTTCAGTTGGTTAGAGCACCAGACTATCACAAAGGCAACCTGAGTTTCATCCACACTGGTGCCAATTTACTTACCTCAATTGAGGACATTGCCGGAAGAAGGGCACATAGCGCAAAAACACATTTTTGGTAAACAGCTAGTCAAGATTTAGGTTGAACATGACCAAGAAGTTTGTGAAAGAATATTTATGTCGTTGACACTAGTATAAAGCGCATAGAATCAGATTTGAAAACTGTTAACTAACTTGATAGAATTCAAAGTTTGCGTGAAAATATAGTGAACATTGTGTATGCATGTTATATGCCCTTTTTCCAGCAATCAAAGATTTCATGGTGCCACAGCCTAAACGGCTGGAGATAGAAAAACGAAATTTGGTGTGACGGTACATCATCACCATTAAGTTACGAAAATATTACAAAATTTCTCTAAAGACGCCATCTTGGATCCAAAATGGCGGACTCCAAAAATTCATTTTTAACGCCGTTTGAGGTAGAGATACGAAATTTGGCATAAAGGTGCATTATCAAAATTAGTTGAGAAAAATATTACATTTTAAAAAGTCGCCATCGTGGATTCAAAACGGCCGGCAAAAACATTTTCCACGCCGTTCTAGCTATGGTAATTTCTCCCATTCAGTTTTAATAAAAAAGAACGTCTTTTTCCCGCTGACGGGCTAATTTCTAATTCACTTGTTTTTATATGTGATCTAACTAGACCAAAGTTTCTCTCGTACTGTGTAAATGATTGGCCTCTGACGGAAAATATGTGATGAAGTTCTACATCAAACACATTGCTGAACGATGAACAAAACTTCATCATAGTCGAGTTGAGGTTTTGTCCGCCAGCAGGGTCCGAAAGCAAGACGCGCGACAGTGTTCACTTTCGGAAACTTTTCTACATATTTCTTTCTACCAAGCTAACGAATAGATATATTGACCTGAAATTTGCAGGGCATATAGAAAAGAACACGACGGACTGTTTAAAGCGATTTGCCGGAAAAAGGCAAATAGATTTTGCCTATGTGCCCGTCTTCCAGCAATGTCCTCAATTGCATTATATTTGGCATCCTTGGCTGAGGCCTGGATAGAGTAGGAGACAGGGATATAAGAAGAAAGCAGAGTCTGTCCAATGATGCTGATCAGTAACACGCAGAAACTAATATTTTGGAAAAGATGTGAACCGGTCTATTGTGGATAGTTTCAAATACGTACAGTAACATTTCACAAGTTGTTGCCTTATACTTCAGTTTTAGGTCTCCAAATGTATTTTCTTGAAACTACTTGTTTTTTTTCTGATAATTTGATTCGCTGATCTTCCAGCCGCACTACTGACAGATCTACCAATCAAACGAATTGGATTAGCTTCTTCTATTTTAAGCTTTCTCACTAGGGCACTATAGGGTTCAAGTCCGAGGAGTGCGATCGTCATCCATATATCTGTCTGTGTGTTATCGAATCGATCGAATCTACATTATAAATCTTCCTATTGTACTCAAACTAATAAGTGTCTAAAGCACTTATTGTCCAGTCGTCTAGGATACATGCCTTTATATTCAGTTATCAAAGTTGTGTACTTTATAAATGTTATTAGGGAAAGCCAGGTATCAAGGAATAGAGAGCATTTGTTGAAACATTCAGCTTATACCATACGCAATGTACTAACAGCAAATTAGGTGAGAGTTTAAAGAGTCTAAAGAATTTTTAAAAAGAGTTTTAAATAAATGTAGAATGAAAACGTTGGCCATTTCATTTACTAAAGCTTTACTGTCTAGATGTAGAGATGCTATAATCACTTTTCTTCGACATTGTTCAAAATAAAAGTCTAAACCAGGCATTTTCGCCTGCCAAAATATAATCTTTTCTATCTCTCCTACTGATCTTTAGTTATGGTGTTTATAAGTAGTATGGTAAATACGAACAACTAAAGAGACAACAAAGAACTAAATACAAGAGGATGGGCGTTCTTTAACACATTCTTTTTATAGTGATGCTACAACTAAAGTTGAAAATTCCGCATCCATCAAATCAATCCTCTTATAGGGTGAGAGTTGTTATTGGATAATATGCGAGAAACAGCCATGACAGTGACTGATGTCTATAAATTTATTGTGAAAGATATATGAAGGGATTTGGCTGGAGATGCGAGGAAGAGTAGCAAGCTTTTTCTCTTCATCTTATTCTTAACTACCACAGGATTACTTGATTCAAGCTTCAAGTTTCTCATCTTATTTTAAGTGGTATCACTCAAAAGTATCAGAGATTCTATTTCCCTCGTTTTTATCTTTTAACAGCGTTCTTCAACAAGAATAAGTAAAAAAAGCTTTCTATAATCAAGGAGAGTTATTTTATAAACTTCAGATAATAATCAATCAATATTTGTCAATTTACAATTCAGCTGAAGTAACATCACTGCATATTTTATATTCGTTTGATTTATTATGTTTTTTGTGGAACTACCTTATTAGAAAATGTGTACACCCATAATTTAATTAACGCATTCACACATTCACTTCTCCTCGCTTCTGGCTCTTCTCCTCGCACTGTCAGCTTATGTGCAAGCTGAGTATAATTTTCTAATTATGTCTCTGCGGACTGTCAAGTAGGTCTATTAGAAAATGTCATTATTTTCCATGTAGAACGCAAAAGATATAATGAAAGCTTTTAAAATATATATACAGGGTAAGTCAAAATGATGTACCCGATTTCATAAATTTATTTTGTGAAATATAATGAACATATCTGAATGTAATACATGTGGTAAGAAGGGTAACTCTCAAAGTTTTTTTCAGTCACATCACAAGTGCTCTATGTGAGCACCTCGCGTAACACGACACACATCAAGCCGATAGTCTATCTCCTGTCTCTTCCTCAGCTGAAGGACGGCAAGTCGATTTTCGCTTACAGATGCAGCCCGTATCTCTGAATTTTTCATACCACGTACGAATGTTTTTTCCAGTAGGTGGGTCTCTGCCATACTTGGTACGGAAATGCCGTTGAACACTCATCACAGAGTTGTTTACATGGTAATCCAGCACACAGAACGATTTCTGCTCTCCAGTCAGCGCCATTTTCGTTAACTGCTTCTAGCGCCGCGTAGCGGTAGACAATGCAACCACGCGGGACATAAACTAAACTCAACTAAACTTTGAACTTTTGCCTTTCCTTGCGCGTAGCTCACATTAAGATATGTTCATTATATTTCACAAAATAAATTTATGAAATCGGGTCCATCATTTTGACTTACCTTGTATATATATGCTTATTATCCGGTCTGACTACGGAAACAAATTGGACGTTATTTAAATTACCTTGTCACTTCTTTTTCGTTCATGTCAGCAAATTTTTCTTAAAAAAAAAAGTCATTCCAAATTACTACACTTAAGCATTATATAAACACTTCGAAATGAAATGTAGAAATCAATTAAACAAGGTAAGTTCATTTTTCTAATTTGTACTTTCAAACCTGCTTTTCAACACTGAGTAACTGGACACAAACTTCAAATCAGAAATGACCAGGACACGATCAGCGAGAAAGAACAATGCTGTCAACGACTACAGACGCGAGTCAAACGTTTTTCAATGTTTACCTACGTGCATCATGTACGGCGCCTATGTCATGTGGCCGAAGGACTTTGAGGCCTCAAAGATTCCCGTTGGAACGAGTCAGTTTCGTAGTAGTGCTGTTCAAGGTTGTGTAGTGTTTCGTTCTGGGTGTGAAGTGACGGGGGAAAACTGAACATGCAACATCGTCGAATTCGGGAACTTTTACTGCACGAGTTCCAACTGGGCCATAAAGTTGTGGAAGCAATCCGAAACAGTTGTAATGCGAAAGGTGAAGCGTGAAGATGCAGTTAATCAGAGTAGAGCAACCAGATGATTCAAGAAATTTCACTCTGGTGGCAAGAACCTCAACGATCAGCCAAGGCGAGGTAGGCTGAAGCGTAAATTCTGAGGCCGTGCGCCACATCCAAAAGGCAAAATCGGAACATCAGCACTCGGAGATTAGCAACCGAGCTCGGTATTTCACAGTCCAGGATGGTTCGTCACCTTCACGACCTCGGCAAAAGCATCTGGAACTATCGGAGTGTGCCTCACGAATTGCTCCAGCTCAAACACAGCGGCGAGTAGATATTCGCAACGAACTCCTGAAAAGAGGGGATAATTCACCACGAGTTCGTCACGGACGGTCGAATCATGAATGGCAATCTATACTCCAAACACTTGGAGTGGATGTATGCCACTGTGCAGCAAAACTACCCGGCATTAGTCAACAGAAAGCGAATGCTTTGGCAGCAAAACAACGCAACACTGCATACCACTGGAAAGCCCCAGAAACTCGAGGAAATCGAACTGCTGCCACACCCAGCATAGAGTCCGGACTTTGCCCCATCTGATTATACTTGTTTCGATCCGTGGCCCACTTCCTGGGATCACGACACTTCAACAACCAAGAGAAAGTGGAAGCTGCCGTGAAGGATTTCTTCGCCGCGAAGGTCAATAACTGGTCTAGGCGTGGGATCGAAGAACTGGCACGAAGGAGCTTTAAGAGGGTGCAACTCGATGGTCTCTGCTTTGAATGCTAGGAGGCTTTCGTTGTATCTTGACGAATAAAGCAAGTAAGTGACCAAAATATTGCAAAACTTTTGACTCACCCTTGTATTAGTCTCAGAACGTCAACATTGGTGTTCCTGTGAGTTACCAAATTTATTCATAAAAGGTAGGGATTTAGAAGGCCACGATCGAGCATCTGCAGATAATAATTGACTGTCAAGTTGCACATGACAAAATGTTGCTATCCGGTTACGAAAACTTGAATTTTCGTAGGATTTTTTTCTTAAATCTGTCCATTCATAAGAAACCGTGACATTTAAACGCCCCGAGTTGTGATAATTTTGCGAAAACTGCAACGTCTGGTAATCCTATTATTTATAACTTGCCTTGAAGGAATGTCAATTACTTGGCAATTAAATTTTTACGTGAGAAATCCCTTTTATGCTGCACTTTCTCTCTGTCAAAAACTATACCCAGATGCAATCACATATAGTCACTGAGAGGTATTCTGCGAATATAGCTTTTAGCTTGTTAAATTTAAGTTATATTTATGGGCATCTGTGGACTAAGCCTGTCACTTGTAGCCCCTCAAACATATCACGATTTAGGCTTAGCTGAGTGTTTGGTCCATAAATTTAAGTAAGTTAAATAATAATAAAAAAATGTATCTTTCTGCGTGACTGTACAAAAACGATCGTGATTTGCTAGGTCGATATGGTTTACGTCCTTATTTGTAGAAATACTACATCATTATGATGCCTCGCCACATTTGGGTGTCTCTAGCTCTCAAACATACATGATCTTTTTTTCACTTACAATCATTCAAATGAATATTTTGCTGCTTTCAGTCCGTATTCAGATATATTTTTTTTCAAGTGACTAGCGTTGTACTAACGAGTGATTAAGAATCTTTTAACATTGGTAGTCACTCGTTAGTACAGCGCTAGTCACTCCAAAAAACGTTTCTGAATACGCGTGCCTGTATACAGAAAACAACAGTAATAAAACACATCAAACTTCACTACAATTCTTCTAAGGTTCTTCTTATTGCTCTTCTAAGACCACTGAAACATTTGTGCGGAGACTTAATGCACCTTATTGCCAATATATTTGAACTTGACAGTTTGCACAATTACACTACCATACCATACTATAATATAAGTAGAATCATTTAAGAAACATGTATTATTTTTGCTTTGGCATGACAATACTAGCGGATGTCTATAAATATATTTGTTGCAGGGGTAAACTTCTACGTAAAGTTGTGTTCAAAAGATTCGAGTATCTCTACCACAACGAATACATATCTTTCAACAACAAGACGAAAAATCAGGAACTCAATCGTAAATATTTAATATTCCAAAACCACAGTCAAATTTATACATAACTACAATATCTACAACATTCTAATTTATTTTTGTTGGCCACGACGACTTCTACAGTTCTAATCATGAAACTATAACATTTCCCTAAAGTAAATACATTTTTAGATGTGATAATTAAGACCAAGTATGGTCCCCGGAACCTTTGCTGCACACTAAACATGAAATTTTAACGAAACAAACATGAATAACTGATAAGGCAGTCTTTCGAATCGAAAACCACAGTATGAACGTTACAATTTATCATAGTGAGAAATTAAGTAACAATACCTTTTATTTTCAGCATGGTGTGGGGCCAAATGTGAAATATTTATATACATCCATCATTTGGAACTGCATGTTTAGTACTCTGTGATACTATTAACCGTATTGTATGAAAACAAACAGACCACTTAGAAGTTAAAATTTAGGACTCATTCCATTGTCTAGGCAACATATTAATGATTAAATTTGATTATTTATTTTTCGATCTCAAGAGAACGAAAATTATTGCTGTTTCGTATGTATTAGCTGGACCACTTTTAATTACATTTTTATCTCTTCCGAACATGATGGTCAATTTTCTGAAAAAAGGAGCGTTTATCTGTCACTTGTAGTAAGATTTCTGATTAGAGCTAAAGTGTAGAATACGTCATCTCATGTTGTGACAGACGTTTGTATATTATAGGCGTGTGGATGGGTAGTAGGAAGAGGGCGAACTGTAAAGTGGTTATCAGTCGTGGCCAACGCTAGGAAGTGAATTAATTACTTACTGCTGAGTAAACTGAGAATGAGTTTGCTGATGACAACGGAGTGGTAAGAGCAGCCGACACGCTCTTTCGAGATCACCATTGCCAGTTGCAGCACACTGTAAAAGCAGAAGAACCCCAACATGGTAACTCCAACTGCAGCCATGATTCCAGATATGTACACAGCCACTGTAAAAGAAAATAATAAAAAAAATATATTTAATTTCTTTAAGTATAAGTTCAATTTTAATTCCTAACATATTAAACAAAGAAAGTAGTTGTAGCCAGTAAAGAAAGATTCTTTATCCTGGAATTTACAGCTAATCCTATTAAATGCATATCTACTTAAAATATATCTCCAAGTGTCTCTATACCATACACCGGCTTATTTGATCCCTTCACTTGTAATTAAGTAACCCAACTATTTTCCGGAATGTTCCCCAAATAATCCAGTCTCTCTGAATGGAGAGCTCTTTCTACGTGTTGAAGAATGTTTTATCTTACAATAGGTTCTCATCAAAAAAGGAAAACGCTCGACACAAGACTACTGCTGCAAAAGATTTTCATAACCAAAACAATTTTCTACAGAGAGAGAGAAAGTACAGACTTAATAAACAAAAATCTTGCAATAGAGAACAAATGTTGATCATCAATACTTTTCTACAGTATTTTTTTCACCGCACTTCGTTCACAATTCCGAGCTGGTCTCGTACACGCTAAGACATACATACGGCCTCGGAATAATTTAAGAAACTTCGCCGAGAAATTTCGTTAAAATATTAGCGGAACCTTCTATCAGATTGTATAACAGCCTCGAAATTCCTAGCATAATTAGAATAATGTTATTTCATAATGTCAAGAATGAATTTTAGGTTTCCGTAGTTTCAAAGTCGTTCCGATCATATATGGGATATTGCTCCGTCTCTTACAGTATGGCTTCTTTCCTTATTTTTACGCTGATCATGCTTATACTTCCTTACTTCTGTACTTCCTTCCTAGTGCTACGCACTCTGTTTCGGGTTCAAATCCAACCCAGGTTCGGATCCCACGTTAATAGTTGGTCCAGTTAGAAGCTTCGTACACGATTAAGACGAAAATCACAACGCAAAACAAATTTATTTATTAAAGTTGTATTTTTCAGCATTTTAAGTCACATCAGTAACTTTTAAATGTCCGTGAAAGAAGAAATGAAGAAGGTAACTGGCCTGATATTCAAGGTACTATCATGAAATTTCTTTGAAAGAACTGAAAGAAATCAAGAATAATTTCTCACAATCATTCACAATAAGAAAATCCCAGATTCCATTCGAAAATCACTCATTTCGAGCAATGTACGCTCTTGCTTTCGCTAGCCAATCTCTTGAAAAATATTTTGTATGTTCTTTTTATTCACATTAACCTCTTCTCGAATATTTTTGTCTTATTTCGTTTACTCTGTAATGGTTTCCAATCACGACTATAATCGCACATGAGCATCCCGTGCAAAGACAAAAGTTATAGATATAGAAAACCCTCTCTTCAGCGCGGGAGATCAGCTTGTTGTTACAAGTTTTCATTCAAATGCTTTAGATATCTTCCCATCAAGCCATTATGTAATTTATATAGCTATTCACATTTTCTAAAAATAAATTAATAATTTACAACAGTACGCTCAGTTACACCAGACAAATGACGATATGGTAACTAGGCAAAGGCTCTGGTAACTCCCTTCCCCGGAAGAGACTGGATTAGCCATAGCTGCCTGCTTAGACTTCTTGTACTTAATCACGTGTGCGATCATCATTGCAAACTCCTACCTAGTCTAATAAGGCAGCGTTTTTTCTTTCGACACTCTCGTCCAGTCTAGCAGATTATTTATCAGAAATTCTTCTTTCTCTTCATCTCTTTCCTTTCCATTTATTTCAGTTTCTACTTTGCTGAAAAACTTATATTTTCGTGCTTCATAAGATGTCCCAGATAGTTCAACTTCCTTCATTTAACCATTTAAGAAACATCTTTGTAACAATTTGCAGTTTCCAGTCAGCCCCAGTTATCATTCATTATCGTTCCCTAAGTATCTACATTCTCCATATTTTGTATTTTTTTTTTTTCGTTAGGCCTATCAATGTAAAATACATAAGACAAATACTTTGGTGAAACTAAGGACAAAGCCTTTTTAAAAAGATATTAAAATATGACTTTGATCCGAAAGAAAGTAAAATGGTGGCAGCAAATTTTCTCGAAAATTCCATACCATATCATCATAGTAGAACAGCGAAATTTCTTTAGATATATTTTTATTCTTTTTTGGTGACAGCCAGCCGTTGACAACATAAAACACATCAATGGAAAGCCCCGCCCATGCCTTAAATCTTCTGTTTCTTTCGCTTTTTCTTCTCTTCTAAAGTATGGGATCAAGGGATTGCAGTCCATATGAACACACCATCCACATACACACAAGAACATCTTTGCTCTCCTACTGCAATGTACGTCACCTTCGTTGTTGGTTTGGGAAGAAAACAGTAAAGAGTAAGAGAGAAAAGAGGCATTAGTTTGACACTATATGTTTCTTCTTTGTGCTATTTTTTGAGCTGCGTGATCTTTTGGAACCCACTTACGTGATCTGTGTGTTGACAACCCCCTGCACATGGACAGAAAAACATATAATTGTAGAGATATACGAAGTTAAACAGTGTCAACTAAACTGTATACAGCTTATAGTAAATACAACTATTTTATTCTCAGCTTCTTTTTTAACGTACCAGATCAATATCTTACTACTATATTGTAACGTTGTTATGTAATTGAACTGAGCTGAATTGTTATTAACCTGGCGAGAGTCGAATCCGTGACCAAGCGCACAGAATGCGAGCGCACTAACCTCTCGGCCATTCTAGGTCAGGTGTTACCTAATGTACAGAAGTTGTGGATTGAGGTAAGGTTGTACAGGTTTTGAATAGCACTGACCCGAGGATGAGACGAGTAGATCCACAGAAGACTGACGACAAGACAAGTACAGTGAACTTGGTAGTTGACACAAAAATCTTCATACATTAGAAATTTATTGGTTCAAGTCCTGCTACCGGCTATAGTGACTAAGATTTTCCAGAGTTTTTTAAGTTTAATCAGACGAATGCCGGTATTGTAGTTAAACAAAAACTTTGAATGTATCGTCTTCTTTGCACCACGAAGAGTGCCCGCCGAGTTATATACGTTCTCCGTAAAACGTGTGACGGGCTTAAGTCACAGTTGTATATCTTGCCCTTAAATGTAAATTAAAATATTTTCTTTTGAAAACGTAAACATCGTTAATTCACAAATACTCGTCAACTTCCTCCAACAGCAAATTAAATGAAGAAACTAGCTGTTATTTTGCAACTTTCTATTGTCTAAAATATACAGTATTTTCGGTCAAGTATAGAAATCACTAAGTTTGATTATTCATTTACGATAATGACGATGAAAGGTGATCTGCCCGGAAGTAGGGCTATGGTACGAAAGTTTTACAGTTAAAAGTTGATTCCGAACACCTATGTTCAATGTGTCCTCACCGGGAATTGATGCGTAGACCCCTTTATTACAAGACGATAAGCGAAACTTCTCATTCAACAGGGACATTATTATTCGTAGATAATATGTGAATTGCTTAAAATGTCTAAAGTATTTCTTCGCTTATACTACTGACGGAGTATTCAGCAATGATCGTCATTCGTTATAATGTGTGTAGCTGTTTCAATGATTAGAGAGACAGACCCCGTAGTCCAGTGGTAACGGTCGCGGACTTCAGAAAGATACTAGGAAGACATATAGGTTTGAGTCGTGCTTCTGGCCATATTGAGTTTTCCTCAGTTTCACCGGTATGATACGTAGATAAAGACCCTGCTGCTAATTATCTTTCCCTGCCCTCGGAAGAATGCTCACCTCCCAAGTAGCAAAATCTTGTTATGCCAACGAAAATCTGGTTGTATATTCGAACGTTAGATTAACGTTTTTCAGTACGGTTCGCCCTATGTACTATTTGGCCATTGGAATAACGTTTGTCTTAAAAGCGATGCCAACGTAGCGCCAACTATATGGAATTTGACTGTTTTAATAAACGGAATTACGTTTAAAAAACAACCAAAATACAACAATATTATCTTGATTTTTATTCTGTCTCTACTCCAATAGATGTTTCACTTTTCCGTCTTTATTTAGAGCTGAAATTTTCCCCACCTGTCAGCATCTGGATTCGAACTCGCAACCTTCTGATCTGTTGTCCGGCGTCTTATCCACTTTTTTTTTTATTATTATTATTTCGGAATACATTTGGGGACAAGCGATGCAAACCTCGATGATACTCTTTTAAACTGACTACTAAACAGTAGTTGAAATTATACAATAGAGATAGAAGTCCAACAAATAAAATCACAAATATTCCGAAAACCTTCTTCTTAGTGCGACATATAACTTCCATTATTCTTGGCACAATGATGTGACGAACGTTCCTGAGAGAACCTTTTTCGAAGTCGGTATTTTTTCACCTGCATGATATAACACCTTGTATTCTATCCTATATTCAGGACTCCCCTCAGTGCACGAGGAGATGGCCAAATGGGCCTTTGCTTTCAGTTAATACAAGTTAATACATGTTAACTAGTAGTAATTTGAATAAGTATAAATGGGTACTAAATATAGCCTTTACGCAACCGGATCTAGCGTGTTACCCGGAATAAGCGAGAGAGGCAATAATAATAATAATAATAATAATAATAATAATAATAATAATAATAATAATAATAATAATAATAATAATAATAATAATAATAATGAAAATATCATAATCGGGTATTGGGAATTGGGTCTAATCAGGGAGACAAAAAGTCTAATCCGGTAGGAGATCTGTGACAGAAAATGGGACTATTAGCCAAGAGGCGGAAGGGGGCAGGGTGAAGGAACTGGAAAGTGTGTATACTGAATAAAATATAAAAAAATAATTATGTTCTGTTAATGTAATGTAGTGTGACGTATAAATGTGTGCATTTATATGGTGTAAAATGTATGTCCATCGAACCACTGAGTAAATACGTATTTCACTATCACTGCACTTTCCACACTTTCACGTCCGCGAAACACTTGCGGGTGGGTGTGAACTCCCCAAGCAAAATCAAAACACTCGCCACTTGGCTACGGAGACTTAATTGAAGAATCACATTTCGAATATGCATTTCTTTAACTCAGACATGGAATGTAATGACATAGACAGAGGTAAAGTTTTATACATCTTACTTTTTTATAACACGTGTTATAAACATACATAATAATAAATAAATATACAATGGGACTTCTCTGTACACGTGCGCGCGTGCGAACGTTACAATGACAGCAACTTTCTTGCTGCAAATTTAGAACACGAATCAGCAGTGTCCAATGCCATTTTTATGTAAACCTGGAAGTGAAGTTACACCATGTTTTTGGTTATAGGAACAAGCACTGCGCATATGCATGTTTTAACGTATTATTTTTGGTTGGCCTTACGTTGTATTTATCACCAAAATGTTAATAACCATGAATAGCCCTTTGTTAGTTTTTCAGTGCCTGGTGTTTTTGTGGTTGGACCATGGTTGGAAATCCAACCCATCATAAAACAATGTTGACAACATAATACTATCCATTGGCTCAACGAAGCATGTTACTTGGGTTGTAATGCTAGCTCTGAGACTTGTGACTGGTTTAGGCTATAGCTGCCTGCCTGGCTCATGAAGAAATGACTAAATAACGTACTCTTAATGTTGTCAGCAACCTTCATGAAGATAGCAGAAACATGGCTGCGATATTCGCTCTTCTAGACAAACCGTGTTTTGTTTCTCAGCACGTTGATCACCCACGGAGAATGATATCGTCGATGTGAAATTAGAATTAAGAGACAATTTGTGATACTTTTGCAAGAGTTGCATACTTCGTTTGAAGGTTGTGGTAAAGCAGAAGAAAATAGACTAAAAAATTCAAGTTCTTGAATACGAGTGAGAAAATAAGGGGAAAAAAAGGGAACTAAAGAAGGAAAGGGTCCGTTGTGTTTGTTCTTGTCGTAGGATGTCTTCCAAGAGCCTTTATTTCCTACGCTGTCAGAGAGCTTTCTTTCTTCTTTCCTTCTCTCGCCATCTTTCGTTTAAAAACAAACCCCATTAACTGATGATCTCGTGTTTCCTTCGCTCTTCACATGTTGACTCTTCCTCTACCCATGTCCTCCATCTCGCTGCGGTTCCCAGTCATGGATAACTTATACGGAGACCCCCTCCCCCGGACTGATCTGTACATTCTCATAGCTTTCTCTCTTTCTTTCTTTTCTTTCTTTCTCGTATATGTACGCAAGCGCAAAACTTGTTTGTGTGTAAATACATTAGCACAGAATAGGGCCTCATGAAGTGAGCGAATTTTGTACCCGTCAAGACTCAAGAGCAGTTGTCAGAAACATCTTTATTGTTGTTTGTTTGTACGTATTTCCATGATGTTTTTGTAGGAAAAGACCTTTTTTTTTTTAATGGTTTTATAAACCGTTCCATACAGAGAAAACAAATGTCAAATACCCCTACGACGCCTGCAATCCAACTAAGCACAACAGTCATGCGGGTTTGTCTGAACTTTCAGGATGAAACCAATTGAATGGGCAATTTCTGTAGCTAATGAATGACTTCTGCCTCTCCTGAATCAATGCGATATTCCACAAACAACAATGTCGAAGCTAGGATTCGAACTCGAGTTTCTGTGACTTGTGAACTAAAACCTAGTAAATCAGACAACTTGACAATCATGGTCGGTGTCACGATAAAATTGTTTGCGTTGGATTACAAAAATTGCAGGGATTTTCTCACCATTGTATTCCTTCCCGTTTGATTGAATTGTTTTTAACCGAGTTGACGAAGTTTTTGAATTTTAATTTATTTTAAGGACTTTCGGTAACTATGGCCCAGGCCGTATGGATGATGATGGGATCTGGAATTGGTAGAATGAAGAAAATGCTCCCCCGAGAAAACCCACGCACACGGTGTTTGTCCACCACAAAGCCCACATGCATGAGTAGGGCCGAGTTGACGAGTTACTAATAATAATAATAATTCATGTTAGATGCAGCCGTCAAACGTTTTACAAAATTTCACCGAGGTATCTGGAACTGTGTGTGTCTTTGAAGGCTGAAGATGTTGAGTATTCTACCCGGAGTCAGGCTTTTGCAAAAGTTTTTTTTTTTTTTACTAATTTCCGAGATTATGTTAATGAAATAAACAGATACAGTTTTATGTGAATTCCAAACTACCGGGATCAAACTAGGGATTGTTGATTATAAGGAGAAAAGCTAAACCCCTGATCTATTATGGGTACATTTTGAAGATTACGATTCTATAAAGGCTCTATAGTCCCTGGGAGAACTAATGCAAAATTATTTTTCTCCGCCTGTCTGCATTTCTGTAAACATCGTGAAACGACCAAATTGAGGATGTACTTTTATTTCGTACTTTTATTAAACGCACGGCAAATATCGACGTAAAGTATTTTTTCTTTTTATTTCTCATGAACTACTTGTGGTATTTTGACCAACTTAATGTGTGTCTAAGTTTGACCAACTTAATCTAGGTCACGGAGAAAGATTTAAGGTTATTAAATTTGGACTATTTCCTATCAAGAACACATGAGAATTTAAACCACCCAGAACTCACATAATCTATCTAGGGATAAAAAAAAACGAATGAAATTAGTACTATTGGGCTAAGCATAATACATAAACAGTCATATTAATTTGACTGTTTCAAATTAATACTGCACTGTCAAAAAACTGCACTTCTTGTACAAAATAATGAATCAACTTTTGATATTTCTGTGCATGTTAAATATACAAAATATATGAAAAAGCCGGTCTTTACGAGATTGATTGCCTTAATAAGAGGTTCTGGTTTTCCAGGAAAGAGTTAAAGGTGTTGGCATGTGCGGAAACGAAACTCGGACCGTCTCGGTGAGAGCCTCTTACCTTAACCAACTGAGCCATAAAACTACAGCACATTAGCCATTTTACTTTATTATGGATTAAAGAAGTTAGATGCAAAATGTGAGAAAGTATGATTTTGTCAAAAACATAGTTAACAAGAAGTTTAGGAAAAGTAATCGTGAGAAAAGAAATATATAAAATTCATTTTCAAAACGAAATGAAAATTTCGACATCTATTATACATATTTTGTACACATTTTGTGGATAGAACTAATAAGGGACACTATGGAAAAGTTCACTCTGAAAACATAAAATTTTATAACCACTGGAAAGAAATCTTAAAGCTATACAAGGTACGTAAAAATTAGCTGCTCAATTACAGAGCTAATTGAGATTTTTTAAAAAAATCCAAATTTGAATTTTGTTTTTGTTTCAAACATAGAAACGGAATTTGGCAGTCAAACTTCGCAGATTAATTCCTCACACCAAAACAGAAAAAAAAGAAGATATTTGTCATTTGTCGAATTTTGCTTCGTTTTCGAGACACAGGGGTTTCAATTTGGAGCCCCAAATCGATTTATTTCACGTAGCTACAACGTTAAATAGAAATAATATTTCGGGGTAAATCATAAAGTATGCATCCAAGTAGTGTTTAGCGTTTCATAATTGATTTACGTAAATACGGTGCATATAACGAGTTAAAAAGTGATACCATCAACTTTTTAGTGTTACAAACCCGGTATATTTTTAATGGCACTGCGACGGTTTATTGAATATTTGGTAATCTCCAGTGATGATATAAACTGTGTGAAGCACGAAACTCAATGCTGCAAACTGTGAATAGTATACCAAATTTCACGTTGCAAATGTTGATTTTCCATGTTTGACCTGATACCATATTTCCAGTTTGAACTGCTATCTTATGTGCTTCACAATGTTCCACTGGTTATAAAATTTTCTGCTTTTGTAGCTCACTTCTCGATAGTGTCACTTGTAAGACAATTGTCCAAGAGTGTCCAATATGCATACCATGAGGATGAGAAAATATTTAAATAAAGTTAAAATTATGGACAAAATAGATCTACTTTCGTGTTCATATTCAGTGTCCCTTACAGCTCTGTAGAAGACCGCCTTGTATGACGTGAGAATTATTGGATTAGGAAACTGCGAACAAGTGAACCACGCTACGTTTGTTCGCAAAATTCCGATCAGGCAACACGGATTATTAAAATGAACCGCATGGTAACGAATTCAGTGGTACCAAATTCTTGAACTGTTTTGGACTTTGAAAAGTTCTTCCGGTATTTTCTATGAATCTGAGTGTACATCATTTCACCCGTAACGTTTGTTTCAATTACATGAAATAAAATAGGCCATTTCAACTGCAAAAGCTAATGTTTATATACCAAGTGCAGCAGGCTAACATAGATCTATAGATAGCCTATAGGCATATTTAGAAATAGTTCCAAGACTTGATTTTTTGAAATAAGTATAACAGACTGAAAATCTTTTGCCACGCAATTACTCCCAACCAAGAATCTTTTAAATGTTATTTGTTACGCTAGTTCTACTGCGAAAGAGTTCTTCTTGTGAAACGATATTTGAATTAGATTCATAATAACTCCAAAGCATGAATTCTCATCCTAAAGAAATTTATTAATACGTCTAAGAATTGAAGGTCTTGTATATGACACGTAAGCTTGCGGCATCTAGCATCTTTAAACTTCTGTGTAAGCTATGAACAACTTAGTGAATTCTGCGATCGAAGAAATCTAAAACAATATACTGTTGTGCCCCCCCGTCTCCCAGCTAGTATTTTTCTCCAAATGCTATAAACATGAATTAGGCAATTCTTCCACCAGATCCCTCTATTATTTGTGTATTAAAACAAACTGTTTCTTGCAATTCTTATATGTTTAAAAGTATTTAATATAAAAAAATAGGTTATGCAATCGCATAGACTTCTTCTTAGCGAATGCTTTCTAAATGCAGGTAACACTGTAACACGTTTTTCGATACGAGTACGTCAATACGTGATTATGACTAACATTCTAATGAAAGCTGCAAGTTAGTAAGAGCGTGATTTTATGTGACGGACCCTTCTGAACACGTAACCTGAGCAGAGCTTGAGTTCGGAAAACCACTTCCCAACGTAATAGTAGTACTCGTATTACGTATGTGTGCATGTAAGCATTGAAATTGGATACATACAATACAGAAGATAAATGATTCAATGTATTTTGCTATTTTAGAAAATGATAAAATATCAAGTGAATTTACAATTCATACTATTTTCGTAAAAGTTCCCGGTGGAAGAATAAGATAACGAACGACATATCATAACGAAAAATCTTCTGAAATTTAGTATTATTCTGCTGGACAAACAATATCGAACCATTTAGTCCTTAATCGATTATGAAAATGTTCTCTCTTTGATTGTTAAAATATCTTTTGCATGTACAATAGTTTTCAACTTATATTTAGGCCTACGTAAACAAGGTAGAATAAGATTCCATCTGACGTTAGTTTGGAGAAACTAAAAAGAAAACTGTTTTGCGGTTAGACTAATGGTGAAAACCAAAAATTTATAATTAAGTAATGTTCTTTGGGCTTTTCGCATAACTTTGTAATTATAGGTTACTGGCTGTGACCAATACTTGAATCGCAAAACTGTTTTCTTTTTAGTTTCCCAAGCCTAACGTCAGATGGAATCTTTTCCTTTTGGATCTCACCCATTTAATTATTAGTATAAAAAATATTTTTCTTTAATGGTCCCATACAGCTAGCTATGAACCAAGAGTGAACCCAATTATGAACTTACGGGAAGCCCACATTTGTGGAAAACGACTAAAAATGTAGAGCTCTCTTCTAACTCAAATGTAACAAAGGAAAACATAATAAATCTTTTACAGTTCTCCTGGGTCCGCATATTCAGAGTTGAAACACTGCTTTTGTGCTCAAGAACAAATCCATTACATTTCATTTAGAATTCTGTTTTGAGAAGTTGAAGAGGATTGCTCTTTCCTTGAATTTACTTAACTGAATTCACATAAAGGTTTTACAAGAGCAACATAATTTTCATTAGAAATATATATCCATTCTACTATTGTGGGGTAGATTGTATACTAAATAGTACAAGTTTCTACTAGTTACACAAGCACGGACGGTAAACTTGCGGACACTGTTAATTAAAATATTAACTTCGTTTCTTCATATTATATCTGGGAGCTCCTGCGTAGCCTAGTCAGTGCGAGCGGTCCTGGGTTCGATTATTAGAAAACTTAAGGTCAAGGCATATTATCATAAACAATCCAAAGTCAAAACCATGGACTCAACACCTTTCTATCAAGAATTTGCTCGATTACGTAGGGAAATTAAGAAAGACATTAGAATTGCCTATAAGAGTTTTATAAATAACTCTGAAAATAATAATACCAACTCGAGCGAACTATGGAATTTTATCAAAAATAAAAACAGGCACCTATCGCCAAATGTATTAAGATTTGAAGGCCAGGAGTTGTCTAGCAATGAAGAGATAGGGAATGCATTCGCTCAGTATTTCTTTCCTCCTCTCGCACATATAATAATCTTAATTTTGATGCTGTTAGTAATAGAAATAGGGACACTGTGCATTGACCAAATTCAACTAAAGGAAGTTGAAAATGCTATCAGAAATTTAAAATCGAAGACGTCAGTTGGTTCTGATGACATACCCTCATATGTAGTTAAGGGATGTGTTGATATATTTAAATAATCCCTACTGATAGCAGTTAACTTATCCCTAAAAACATGCACTTTCCCTGACAAATGGAAATCTGCCCTGGTTTGTCCTATCCCAAAATATAATAATAGTAGAAACATTAATGACTTCAGGCCAATTGCAATATTATCAGCTTTTGCAAAAGTATTTGAACAGATCTTATACAAGAAAATTAGTAATCATATTTAACCAGTTATCTGAACTAAGAAGCACGGTTTTGTTTCTCAGAAATCCAGTAACAAACTTAACAGTTGTTACGGACTACATAGTAAATTCGTTGGATGAAGGCAAACAAGTTGATTTGATTTATATTGACTTTGAGAAAGTATTTGACAGAGTTAGTCACAATATATTACTGGAAAAATTAAATCACTATCAATTCTCACCCACTCTGATTAGGTTCCTCTATTCGTACTTAACAAATCGCAAACAATCAGTTGTTTATAAAGAATACAAATCATATGAATATTCTGCACTCTCAGGAGTTCCTCAAGGTTCGAACCTAGTGCCTTTATTATTCCTCTTGTTTGTTAATGACCTTCCTGATTATGTCCCTGATAATGAAAAATTGTTATTTGCAGATGACTTCAAAATATATACAAAAGTCAACTCTATCGGAGACTGCATAAGACCTCAGCAAAGCTTGGATAATATTGCAAACTGGTGTGCTATTAATCAACTTGGAGTCAACATAAGTAAATATAAAGTATTATCATTTAATAGAAATAAAACCACCCATCAATATGATTATTCCATTAAACAGACCTTCTGTAGTTAAGGGTCTTGGTGTCAGTTTTGACTCGAAATTAACTTTTAACATACACGTTACAAATATAACAAATGAAGCCTCGAAGTTATTAGGATTCGTAATTAGGACGGGAAGAGAGTTCAACAATATATCAACATTGGAAAAAAATACTATGCCTATGTTCGCTCTAAGATAGAATATGCTTCTTCTATTTGGAATCCATATCAATTGAAACATTGCCTACGATAGAGAAAATCCAAACAAAAGTTCTTAAATTCTTGACTTTTAAAGAACTTGAATCTCTCTTGCTTATCATAGTTACAATGCAGTCATTAAGAACTTTAATATTCAGAGTTTAAAACAAAGGCGCAATTGCGGATCTGTTATATCTTCTAAAAATTGTTTAAAATAAGTTAGATTGTATGGATTTAGTTTCAACATTACAGTTTCGTGTCCCATCTAAAACTCGCGTTAACAATACTGGTCTCTTGCACTGTAAAATGCAAGAACTAATATCTTGATATGAGGTCACTAATCTGGAGAATTTGTACTATATATAACAAACTGTATACAGTTCACAATGATCTGGACGTATGCTATACGTATGCTCTCGTATGTCACCTAAAGAATTTAGAGATGCCATTGTCAATAAACTCTGTACAACTACTCTGTAAAGCTCAACACTATAATTAGGCCATTGTCTGTTGTGTTGTCACTAAATAAATAAATAAAAGTGGGAATGCAATGGGACGGTTCACCAACTGTTCACAGATTTTAAGGAAACATATGATTCTATCAGCAGGGAAAAAATATATAATATCATGATACAATTTGGAATTAAGAAAAAAAAAATGGTTCAACTAATAAGGATGTGTCTCACCGACCCAATAAGCAGAATACGTGTAGGTAATAATATGTCAGATAGTTTCGAGATTCGCAGCGGATTAAACAGGGTGCTGCCTTGTCACCACTACTATTTAACATTGCGTTAGAATATGCTATTCCAAAAATAAAAGAAGACGAAAAGAGCATATTGAGTGACTTAAACCAACTGTTCTTATACGCGAATAATCTAGATTTAATAGGGAACGATATAGATGCACTACAAATTAACACCGAGGTCTTAGTAGAAGATTGCAACGAGATAGGTCTTAAGGTGAACTTAGAGAAAACAGAACATGATAACAAGCCGAAACACAGAGGGTGAAGGAAATAGATACATAATAATTAAGAATGAGATCATAGAGAATTTACTTGGAATCATATGTAACTGGCAAGAATGAGGTAACGGAAGAAAAAAGTCGCCTAGCATGGGGCAACGTATGTTTCTATTCAGTCCAGGAAATCCTAACCTCGAGATTAATATAAGAAAAATAAAATTTAAAAAATGCAGAACAGTTATTCTGCCAGTAATACTTTACGGGTGCGAAAGTTGGAGTACGACCCAGGAAGTTGAACATAAATTACGTAGGCCTATCTGAAAATAAGTTTTGAGAAAGGTATTACAAAATAATGAAATGAGGAAGACTAAGGTGGGCAGGTCATATAGGATGGTGGGAAACTTGGTTGGAAAGCCGGAAAGAAAGAGACCGTTGGGAAGACCGAAACGTCGTTGGGGTGAAAATATTAGAAGAGATCTTCGAGAGGTAGATGTTCAAGATGAAAACTGGCTCGATGTTACCCAGGATAAAATCCAATGGCGAACGTTTTTTACTGCGGCGATGAACTTGCGAGTTCCATAAATCATAAGTCAGTTACTCCTGTATTTTAAGCACTGCTATGAGGAATAGACTGAAATTCCATTATGATGTTAAAGCCTTTACCTTTTGCATACAAACAAAATAAACCAACATTTCTGATTTAGAACATACTAAAGAAACGACACACGAGAGAAAGAGAAAAGTTGATCATGTTTTTTTTACAAGAATAATAGAACGAACAAAAACACCAGAGGTGCAAAAAGTGGAGCCAAGTTCTTTAGCCCTAAAAAGGTGTGAAATGGGAGACGGATGAGCCAAGTTCCTTGGTGACAGCATGTAACAGGAACAAAGGAACATGGCGCGAGCTGGCAACAGCCTTAGGGTTGGTGGCGGTGGACGTAGTGGGTTTTAGGATCCCCACCACCCTTTTAG
>JAGDQP010008093.1:0-34335 GCA_022664845.1 Lepisma saccharinum | reverse complement strand
GCCATTTTGAATCCAAGATGGCGACCTTTTCAAAATGTCGGAATTTTTCCTTTATCTACTTATCATCCTCTACCTTCATACCAAATTTCATGTTTCTAGCTTACTCCAAACACCCTAAACAATATGATGAGTGAGTGAGTCAGTCAGTCAGTCAGTGAGTGAGTGAGTGAATGAGTGAGTCAGTTAGCCTAAAATGTGCAATTTCACGGGTCCACAACTAGAACATAGTTTGAGATACGAATATGAAATTTTGTACATCTGCACATATTTACCATATCTCCTTAACGGCAAAAGCTCATATTCCTATCTTTAACATCTTTTTTCTTACGGGGCCCCCAAATCGTCGATTTTGCCATAAACTCTTGTTCCTGTATAACATGCTTCTGGCAGTGCTGACGTTTTCTGACGCGAAGAACTTGGCTCATGCACTGCCGTGCATGTTGATATAGCCCTTCCCATAATAGTCCCAAAGAAGTAAGATAAGGACTTGTAGTAGTGAAGGTAAAGGGAGACGCTAAAAACGTACAACATGGATCATCGCCTCTTTTCCCCCTTTTATGTTCCAGTCTGTTCCGCTACAGTTATAGAAAGAATACCTCCATTCCTCATTATACAGGGTAAGTCAAAATGATGGACCCGATTTCATAAATTTATTTTGTGAAATATAATGAA
Organism: Lepisma saccharinum; assembly: GCA_022664845.1. Taxonomy (NCBI): domain Eukaryota; kingdom Metazoa; phylum Arthropoda; class Insecta; order Zygentoma; family Lepismatidae; genus Lepisma; species Lepisma saccharinum. The sequence goes on along the minus strand of JAGDQP010008093.1, from coordinate 33,663 downwards.
CATATCTTAATGTGAGCTACGCGCAAGGAAAGACAAAAGTTCAAAGTTTAGTTGAGTTTAGTTTATGTCCCGCGTGGTTGCATTGTCTACCGCTACGCGGCGCTGGAAGCAGTTAACGAAAATGGCGCTGACTGGAGAGCAGAAATCGTTCTGTGTGCTGGATTACCATGTAAACAACTCTGTGATGAGTGTTCAACGGCATTTCCGTACCAAGTATGGCAGAGACCCACCTACTCTGGAAAAACCATTCGTACGTGGTATGAAAAATTCAGAGATACGGGCTGCATCTGTAAGCGAAAATCGACTGGCCGTCCTTCAGCTGAGGAAGAGACAGTGGAACGTGTTCGCGCCAGTTTTGTGCGGAGTCCACAGAAGTCTACCTACCGGGCAGCGAGGGAACTTGAAATGCCACAGAAAACTGTATGGCGAATTCTGCGGAAACGTTTACAAATGAAATCCTATCACTTGCAACTGCTACAAGCCTTAAGAGACACTGATTATGCTGCTCGAGCGTCTTTCTGTGCTGATTTTCTCACGTTAATGGAAGAGGATGGGTTCGCCGAAAGGTTACGTTACAGTGATGAAGCGGTGTTTCACCTTTCTGGGAATGTGAATAGACACAACGTAAGGATCTGGGGAACTGATAATCCCCATGCAGTTGTGGAACACCAACGCGATTCACCCAAGGTGAATGTGTTTTGTGCCATTTCCCCTGAAAAGATTTATGGGCCCTTTTTCTTCCTTGAACCTACTGTGACAGGACATGTTTTTCTTGATATGCTGCAACAATGACTCCTTCCACAGCTCGAAGAGGATAGTGCAGATTTCATTCTTCAATTGGATGGTGCCCCTCAGCATTACCATGGCAGCGTTCGGGATCATCTCAATGAGGCATTGCCACAGCGCTGGATAGGCCGTACATCTCAGGAGGATCGAGTTCTCATTCGTTGGCCACCTCGTTCCCCCGATCTGACCCCGTGTGATTTCTTTTTGTGGGGTTTCATAAAGGATCGTGTTTACGTACCACCACTTCCAACAACATTGGGTGACCTTCGCGCCCGCATCAGAGCAGCCATTACAGAGATTGACCGTGACACACTACACAAGGTTTGGCAGGAGATAGACTACCGGCTTGATGTGTGTCGTGTTACGCGAGGTGCTCACATAGAACACTTGTCATGTGACTGAAAAAAACTTTGAGAGTTACCCTTCTTACCACATGTATTACATTCAGATATGTTCATTATATTTCACAAAATAAATTTATGAAATCTGGTACATCATTTTGACTTACCCTGTCCATTTACGAGGCCCATTTACAGGCTTCCTCGTTATACTGGCCACTTACACCAGTAGGTTGAGTGTGAAGACCTTTTACATCTTCATCTTTTATATATTCTTTTTTATTATTTTAATAAGCAGTTAAGTTTTGACGTGACCAAGATAAGGGTCCTTCCCGTATCGGGACGGGCGTAAGCCATAGTGATGTTACCGCCCATACAATTCATTTTATCTTATCTTATAGAAAGGATTGTTTAGTACGTAAACCAATACACGTAGCGTTTATTTTCACTTTGCAGGAAATTTAATAATTAAAAGCTGCCTAAACAGAATGGGGAACTTCTTGGTAAATAGTATTTTCTATGAACACATTAGGGGCTATGTAACTAAAATGAAAACCGATACTTCATTCAGTATTGCTGTTTAATTTAGAAAAACAAAAGTTCAACAATCAAAAGAAAAAAAGGGGGTGGGGACGAAAGTGTCATAAGTTATTTTATAAAACCTTACTTTATGATGGGGAATATTTTGCTAAATACTCATTATATTTTCCTTGTAAAACCTTTCAAACCAATCATTTATTGACCTGATCAAAATATTGAATTGACAACACTCTTAATATAAACAAGAAAACAATACGATATGGTTACCTGATTTTCACGAATAAATACCCCATGTAAATAAATGACAACGTTCTAATCTTTCCGACTATTACCTGGATACCTTTGTCAATTTACATCAAGGTTACGAAAATATTTCATTTCTGATAAGTAATAAACTGATAATGAACCACAAATTTCTGAGTTCCACTTTAATTGGTATGCTTAAAACTACAATCCACTCCAGATGGACTACAAGTAGCCTGCACACTTCTAATCGCGAGATTTCAGATTTTAAACCAGAGGTAAATATCCTAGCTTACGTTTCTCTTTGTTCTTTCTTCGTCAGGTCAGCCGAATATTGACACAACATCATAAATTAAGTCATCGAAAGGTTTATATCCCCTTCTTTTTTTTTTCGCGGTAAAACTAATAAAGTTAATTCAAAAGGAACAAGAGCTTGTTATAAAGGAAAGCTCAAATATAAAATTTTATCGTTACAAAGTACTTCTTCATAATTTCTGCAAGCTGTTGCTTAAGCCTTTTCAACTTAATTACTTCAGATATTTAGTAAAACATAACAAGGTTATGCCTTATTTACATTACTAACATCTTACGATGGTTAAGTTTAACGGAGATCATTTTAGTAATGTAAACGCCAGTTTCCGTTAAGGCGGGTTTCAATTTTAACCAGCGTCAACTTGCGACAGTTATCTTCTTACATTAGTAATCTAAACGCAAGATGGCTGTTAAGCGCAGCTCACTTGGTGAGTTTATTTCTTTCTTTATCGAAATATATAGCATCCTAGTGGTGCGTATCACTTTTAAAGTATAAAAGAATGATGGCAGAACTAATCTACAGAAAGTTACGCTACAATCAATTCATTTGTGTTCATTATTTTATAATTTAAACCTCTCCCGTGTAACAAGCAGATTCTTTACTCTACGGAAACCTCTACTTGTTTCTTTACAGACAATGGTAGTACAAGCAAGATAACCAAGTTAAGTTCGGCAGTCTAAACGCAAGTTATTTTAATCATGATTTTTACCATCGTTACAATGTTAGAAATCTAAACAAGGTATTAATGTTATTACTGGTAGTTTAGAATATTCAAACCAGAACAAACATATTTCATTAAAAGTTAGTGGAAAGCTTGAAATCATATTTATTTAACTTCTAACGAAGAAAAATAATCATGAGCAAATTCGTATTTTTCTGTTTACATTTGTTCCCAAAGGACTGAGAATAGAATTGAGCTTGCAAACATGTACAGGATTACACTTAGGTATAATCTTGAAACGTTACATCTATCAGAATGTTAGAACTTAAATGTAAAAGTGGAGTTGTAACCGATGGTAAATCAAGAACCGAAGTTTCATTAATGTGTTGTGTGGAGGGTATATTGAAAGCTCTTATCCGTAATTTGTAATATTTTATCTTCTTCGGTGGTCCTGTTGTAAGAAAAACTGAACTGGTCCTCCTCCATCTTCATCATCTCTGTCCTGTCTCCTCTTCCATCTGCTGATAAGTCATTCCTTTCTCCTCATCTTTCTAAACCTTATTCTCCCTATCTTCTCTTAAATCTTAGTCTCTATATCTTTTTTTCTGCGGACCCGCTTCTTAGAATTTGGTCGAGCTAATTTGTCTTTTTTCCCTTTATTCTCATGAAGCTGCTACTCTTTCATACCCATCTCAATTCTTTCTCGTCGCTCACACTGTTCTCTATTCTCCACAGCCAAAGTTCGAAACATTCCATGAACTTTTCCTCCGTGTTCTTTTAAAAGACCACACTCCATAAAAAACTTCGGTTGCCACACTAGTGGCACAAGATATTGGGACACACTTGTAATTATAAACCATTGTAAACAAATTATATTTGTAAATTCGTCTCAGTAGTTTCCATTCTCCAGAAATACTTCAAGATAAATGTTTCAATTGTTTTTTTTATGATTTTCATGTTCCTTTTTTAAAAGTCAAATAATACTGCATAACATATTTATACATTTAATAAAAATAATTACTACAGAGATTGTTACACATTCACTCAACTTTTTTTTTCTTCGAAAAATTTTAAAATCGATTACATTTGACAAAATTTAATCATATTTTGCGGAAGATTTTGCTCTCTGCCGGGGATCAGCATTAAAAGATTTGGATAAGGGCATTCATCAGGATATGGGACAAAGTGCCAAAAACAGGAAGGTCCCGATTTTATCAGGACGTCTGGCAATCCTATACAGAACTGAAACTCTGCTCCAAAGCATATTATTTTCAGCATCGTTTTCAGTTATGTCTTCCTTGTTAGTATTGCCTGATTGTCTACATACTGGTGGTCTTCAATATATTATTTTCTGGCTAGCTTTCCGTATTTAAGTGCTTTGTTGTGTTGTCAGAGGGACAGACACGACAATGGTATATCTACAGAATTAATATGCAATAATCAGGAAGGTAAAAAGAGAAACAATAGGAAAAGGATAATATTAAAACCAAGGAAACCAAATCAAACATGAAGACTGGAAGAGAAAATGTGGAACACTTACTCAGATTCGAATATTTAGGAAAATTAGAAATGAGGATATGATGACGTGTGAGAAAGTTATTGAGACAGGAATAGCAATGACGGAAGTGGCATTTACAAATAAGATAAATCTTTCTGTGAACTGATAAAAATAAGATGGAAACAAGGATTAAATATTTGTATGGATTGAAAACTGAGTCCACAAGGAGCTGATGAAAGGAGAGAGCAGAATCCTTCGAAATTTGGTTCTCAAAGAGCATTATCAAAATCAACTGTCGACTAACTTACGAAAATTGAAGGTTCTGAAAGAGAGTCTGTGATACATTCTCTCAATTGTGGACAATTTACTAAAATTTGTCAATTTGCCACGGAAGAACTGATCCTGATGTGTCTTCAGTCACCTTAATGCAGCTCTCTCTAACGTAGCCCCGAACGCACCATAAACAGCCTCCATGCATCAGTGAATTTCATAGAAATATTGACTAGCTCGTTGCTTAAAAGACACGGATGAATGTTTGCTACAGTCCTCTATTTCAAGAGCTATACCACTTCCTACAAGCGCTTCTTGCAAATTGAAACAAAAGAAGATATATCAAGGAACAAGTGAAAGCTTGTAGAGCGTCAGGTGTTCTATTTTTCGTATTGATGATTTAGAACATCGGGAACCCTTCAACCCTCGTATTAAACTTGACACTATTAAAATAAGCAAAATAAAGAAAATTATTTAATATTCATGCTAACTTTAATTTAAAAGAAAAGCATTAACTTATACACGAAACGTTTTAAATAAAAATCTGTTCCGTGTTCCTATATCCGCTTCTTTCCCCGTGGAGACGAAGAAAGATAATTATCTTGTCAAGTTATTCTCGTGTTTTGAAGTTATCCATTGAATATGTCTCTGATTCATTAATAAAAGCTTTTCCACTGAAGGCAAACATTTTTCCTCATTCACAAAGAAATAAAAAAAAGAAGAAAAATAAGAAAGCAAGAAGTAGAGAGAGACGGGATGGGCGTAAGCCATAATGCTGTTACCGCCCATACAATTAATTTTATCTTATCTTAGGTGGAGAGAGAGAGAGAGAGAGAGATGGAAGTTTCTGTAAAAGAAGGAAAGGCTTATCTCAGAGTAATAATGGCAACTAGTAGGAATTAGGTTCATTCATCAAACAAACAGGTTACTTAAAACGGGGGTTCATAGTGGATATTATATATATATATATATATATATATATATATATATATAATAGAACAAGGGAAATAATTCTCAACGGGTGCATTAAAAAACACAAAAAATCATGATATTACATTTTTTAACCTGTCAGGAGTGTTGTGAAAAGATAACGTCATTTCAGAGTGAAAAATATAAAACAGTATAAAATCACAAGCATAAGATGTAACTGGAAAATCCTTTCTTAATTTTTTATGTCTCACTATCAAAATGCAATGTTTTATTCTCTTCTTTTTTTTAAATTATATTTTTAAAATTATATTCATAATTTCGTATCTTCTACTGTTAGGGTGAAAATTAAAATATTTTGTTTTTCTTTTCTCGTGATGTAGAAGGAATTAGGTGTCACGAATAATAGGAAACACATACCATAATAGCTTAAATAACCTGGTTAATATAGCACATTTTACACCGAATTCAGAGAAAGGAGGAGGATCTCAGTGATGCGTATGTCTGTATAGACGAACATACTTCTGAATGAACGCACCGATTCTGATGATTTTTTATTTTTCGGTTTTGTAGAAGACATTCACGCGGTGGTCCCTTTAATATACATATACAAAAAGATATAAGAAATTGCTGTGAACTCTATCATCTTATGCAACTCTTTTTTTTTCTTTTTTCTATTTTTTCTTTGGATTGAGTTTTTTTTTTAACTTTGCATTCCTACCAATAAATAAATAAATAAAGTACTTATAAATGTCTACTTAGAAGTATGTCACTGTTTATTTTACTCAAGAGTTCTATTAGGGACATGCCTCAGTAACGTAGTGGGCAAGCTTGTTAGACATCGGGGTGCTAGGTAAAGCGGTGGATCTCGGGATAACAAGGATAGTGGGTCGCAAGGGGTATTCCTCATAGAGAAACTCACACCTTGCGAGAGGTTTCAGAAGATATGGAGAGATTTCCGGACCACAGAAACTATCCCTCGCCAAGAGACAGTCTTCCACGGAAATCCCTCTTGTTAGGTGTAGGGCGGAGAGATTATATAAGATCCATTCCTACTAAAGAAACGGTCTCCTGTGAGATTCCCTCAAAGTAACTGGAAGGAAATTATAAATCAAAATTACTAGTTAAGTAGAATTACTTAACAGGTACATTGTAATGTTCAGTTCTCTTGAATGTTGCATGCCCCGGAGGGTCATCATGGTCACTGATATATTGAATACAATAAATGAGTAAACGTACATAGTTCGGCGTTTCAAACAGTCTCGTCACTTAGATATTAATTACTATATCACGCACGTACGTTATCTCTTGGGTTTCCTGGTGTCAGGATAGTGTAATGTCACAAGCGCAGGTAATATACACTGGTGTGATCTCAAAACATTGACGTTGTACGGTGCAAGTAGATGACACTGTTACAAATAAGAAAAATATTGAACTCCATAGTAAAGAAAATTTATTTACCAAACATCGTTATTACAGCTTTGTTGAATTCAATTTTATTAAGGCCTTCAGGCAACTTTCAGGCCAAATGAATGGTAATGGGTGAAATGATCGAATAGAGGAAGTGGGAGGAAACGGAAGAACCGCGAGGAAACCCTCGCACCAGAGGTGAGCGCTGTTGCACTGAACCACCGTGACTCCTACAAGTTAAAGCAAGGGTGTAATTAATTATGTATACAGCTTAACAAACCATATATAATTGTCATGTGTGAACATCGCGTCGACCTCAAAAAGGTTGACAGATATTTAATAAACAAGTTTGTTAACTATTGTGCTCAGTGTTTATTTGCTTTTACTGCATTAATTTGAACATTTCTTTTATTCACTTACTTTTCAGTTCTTTATTTTACCATTCACTTACTTTTTACATTCTTTTCTTTACTTCACAATGGTTCGTGGTGTCCTCAAATCATGTAAAGTTAATTGAACTCATTTCCCGCTGTCATACAATGATGAAGTTGTGCTCAGCAACGTTGGTCGGGTGACAATACAATATTCCATTCTTACTTTCAAATTTTTCTATATATGTATATATTTTAAAGGCATATTTTAATTTTTCTTTGTAATACAGATCATAAATACTAGCCTGCAACGATTAAGAGTTTGACGGGTTGCAGAACTCTTTAGGATTGGGTCACAAATCACTAGCTTGAGAAAAAGTATTCGAACACCAAATTAACATCGAAAAAATAATAAAAAACACATCTTAAGACTTACTTTTGTTAAACAATCAGTTCTAAAAAGTAAAATATACTAATTTTGTTTATACATGATTAAAAAGTTAAAACGAAAAGCATGGGGTGCGCAAATTGAAGAATTTATAAAGTGACTGTATATGAGAGCGCGCTCCATCCTTTCTTTTTAATCATGCATAAACAAAATTGTATTTTGCGTTTTAGTACGTATTATTTAAGAAAAGTATGACTTTAAAAAGTGTTTTTTATTATTTGTTTTTATTACATTTTTTTCTTTAGTTCACAATGGTTTGTGGTGTCCTCAAATCTTGCAACGTTAATTAAGCTTATTTCCCGAAGTCATACAATGATGACAATTTGCACAGCGACGTAAGTCGGGTGACAATACAATATTATATTATTACGTTCATATATTTCTATACATTTAATTATTTTAAAAGCATATTTTATTATTTTTTTAAATATTATCCAAACGCCTGCAACACTGTGGCGTTTGACTGGTTGCAGAACCCTTAGGATTTGAGGTAAAAATAATAAATAAAAAACTTTTTAAAGACATACTTTTTCAAACAATCATTCATAAATTAAAAAAAAAAATGATTTTGTTTATGCGTGATTAAAACTAAAGGATGGGGCGCCCTCTCATATACAGTCTCTTTATAAATTCTCCAATTAGCGCGCCCGATGCTTTTCTTTTTAGTCATGCTTAAACAAAATTAGAGTTTGCTTTTTAGTACGAATTGCTTAAGAAAAGTATGTTTTTAAAAAGTTTTTTAATTATTTTTTTAGTTCATCTTATAGCAGGAACTGCTGGATTTCTCGTTGGAGCCAGAATAAGCTGTGTATTGTTTATATACATAAAAACATAGCGGCATCAAACATAACTAACAAGGAGACTGTCAATGAGATCATTTCGAGGCCTACCTTGAAATTTTGTTAGAAAAATCTACATCATATAGAAAGGTAATATATATATATATATATATATATAGCTGCCCATATTGACAGCAAGGTACCGAGAGAGGCGCTGGAATATTGGTCAAAGTGTACAAAACGTGTATTTTATATGATTGAATTAACAGAAGTCACTTTTACCTCACTCTTGTCCTTGAAAATACTTTCGAGTTGTAGCGTCACCTCCCACACCACAGCAAGCATTGCCAGGGACGTATTTAGGGGGTCTGGACCCCCACTTCTTTTTTTTTTTTTGTAAAATCCATATAATTTTGCTTATTTTACAAACAAAAAATGAATTTCGGGTGATCCAGACCCTTCTAAATATGTCCCTGGGGAGGCGTGCTGCGGTCTCCGAGGTGACGCTACAACTCGCAGTGTTTATTTAATTCCAAGCAGAAATGGCTCCTATTGATTGAATCATACGCATTCACTGTTTATATCTTTTGTCACTTCGACCATCTTTGCACTTGACTTTACTACACCTTGAACGTCCCATTCATTAAGTCATTTTGAGAGCAATGGCGCACAGTTTCTTCCATGTTATCCGAGAACAGGCGCAGTTTCTTACTAGGATAGTTTGGCTTTCAGCGAGGATTAATAATGGCTTCAGTGCAGAATGACGAATCTCGTTACAGAAGGGAGGCCTTGATTCGACTTTTCGTGTAGACTTGTGTGTTTCCTTGCCATAACAGTCCCTATCCTTTGTCCTTTTCAATTTGTTAGACCCTGGCCTTGAGTTTTCGTATAAAATGGAAGGAGTTAATTGAATATCTGTTGCTTGTTTCAGAATACCAAAACGGTTACTCATTACCACGTTGAAATTTGATTTACTCAAAGGAGTACCACTGGAATGAATCACGCACTCTTAATTCATCCTCTTTACACGCTTTTTATTAACTTGCTCTGTAATCATCTCTGGTACAAATCTTGTAATTTATTTTTTACTCACTTCCCATCGTCCGATTTCTTTGAAATATTGTAAACTTGCTTGCTTCCGATGACAATACAATATTCAATCATTAGATATACTATAGAATAATCCAGTTATCTGTAATTCATTAATTAATAAAATAATTGGAAATTATCCTTAAATGCTCGCAACGTTGCATCTATTGTGTGAAATTTGGGTTGCCTATCTCGCAGGGAGTTTAATATTCATCTATTATACACAAAAAAATTAATTAGAAAAGCATTTTTTTTAAAAAAAAACACGCTTTTTTAAAGATGGACTGAAAAGTAAACAATAATAAATTGAATTAATCTTATGAACCGGAAAATAAAAGCGTGGGTGCTCTTTCTTACCTTAACATAAAATCATAATATCTAAGAGCACCCACGCTTTTATTTTCCGGTTCATAAGATTAATTGAATTTATTATTTTTTACTTTTCAGTCCATCTTAAAAAAACGTGTTTTTTAATTATTTTTTCGACATCTTTTCACCACTTCACTCCACATAGCATTTTCATGTACCCTTGTACAGTTTTTCAAATGTACATTACTTACACAAACATTTTTTTTTTTAAGTTCACATATATCATCGCCGAGCAACGCAACAATGTTGTTCAAAGATGCAATTTCATATTTAAGTTTCGTAATTTCGTGCATCTCCTGTGATACACATGTAGTATGCACAATTTGCACATCGTCAGTTTTCGTCGCCATGATGAAAATTTATAAAATTAAGGATGCGATGTTCCTCACGTAACACTTATTTAATTTTTTTGTAATCGAAAAAAAAAAAATCCTTACTATGTACTTAAAATTTCACTTGCGATACTTATATGTTTCAAATAAAACTATTTCTTAACGAAAATAACAAAATAACAGGGCTGATTTTCAGAGCAACATGTCCAGCCGCCACTGTGACTGATTAGTTTTTGGAATAAAATAACACAGCTACAATATGAAACACTCGTCTCATTTTCCGAGGTATTAAACACCAGAAACATACAATGAATGTAGTAGGAGAGAGAAACCGTGTTAAATTCGCAAGAAACATATTTATTGATTCAGGGGCCATGGTTTAGTTTTCAAGCACGTTCCAAAACAATAGAATTTTGCCACAAATTAATTCTTTTTTCATTGTTTTTTTCTTCTGACTTGTTACAATTTGTTTCAATTTATTTGTCACGCTTTGACTGTTTTTCTCTTTCAGCAATATATACGTTATTTTACAGATTTCTCTGACATCAATTTTCCCTACGAGGGGCTAGAAACCAAACTGAAGTGCTTTTAATTTCAACAGCAGGAAATTATATTTGGAAACACAAAAGACAGTGTAAGTAATTTTCCGCGCGTGACTTTGCAAGTGCACAGCTATTTAGCTTTTTTTCCCGTTCGCTACAACAGAAATGACAGGAGAGGGAGATGTGGGCTACGTTGTTATCTCATACCCAACAGGCGAACTGGCAACGAAGTGGCGGGCACAGTAAACACACACACCAAAGGAAGGAACAGAAATGTGTATGAAGTATTGGCGGTGGATGGGATTTGAGGATCTGATTAATTTCAAGCTTGGCTGCCAGGGGGAATCTCGGTGCTGCTCCCTTCAACCGGAAGATCTTCCACGCTCCAAGCACCATGTCAACACGTCACTTCCGTTACACTTGTATTACCTGACTTTTTGTGTATTTCTTGCTCCTTTATCCGTAGCATCAGCAGCCTTCCCCACGACATTTAACTTCGGCACTACGGAAAATGTGTAAATATTTAGCGGTACAGATATACAAAGGGATACATCTCTTGGATACCAACTTACTAACTCTATGGTTTACGAGACTCGCTAATTCATCGCCGCAATAACAAATGTTCGCCATTTAATTCTACCCTGGTCAAAATCAAGGCAGTTTTCATCACTAACACGTACCTCTCGAAGATTCCTTTTAGTATGGTCCTCCAACGACATCTTCCCAATTCATTCGACATCTCCCATCGGGGTGAAGGCCAAAAACCTTTGGACTCCGCTCCAATGGGCGGGAAATCAGCAAGTCTGATATATAGACTTCAAATTCCTCTTATTTGTTTTTCGATAACGAATGTTGTCAAAAGGGGTAATTCAAATATCACGTAAGTACATTTTAGTCACTTGGACCCCCTTGTAGTAAAAACTAAGCGGATACCTGAACCCTCCCCTTGTGCTTACATAAGACTTGTCAAATAACTTATTATTTTGTACTTCAAGAAATTATTTAAATCTTTCAATCTACACGAATTTGTTTCTAAGCGAATCTTACGTGAAGATTATTCTGATCTCCCTTCCCCATTGTCACCTCCCATCTGAATGCTTACGTAATACTTTAAACTATTCCAAATAACTTTTCCGCACATCGAAAAGTTTAGTCGGATTGGCTTGAAGATCTCCAAGTTAACTTTAATCGCCCCCAGTATCGGCTGGCATATTTTTCTTAAGGAGTTTGCTAATTTGTATAGATCTCTTACATTATTTATCTTAGCGTTTTCCTCTATCTCCGGAATTTTCTGCGTCAGATATTTTAGCTCTTTTGTATCAAAACCCGTTTCGCGTTACTCTAGTGGTTTGTATTTGCTTCCGTCTTATTGGTTAGCTATCGCTGCCTTGTTTGTTTTTTCGTACCTCATGAAGCTTCTTATCCACATCAATTTCATTAATAATGTCATTTTTATTAATACTTTAGTCGGTTATGCTTTCCAAACTACTTGAGATATGGAGTTAGTAATACGCTTTTTAGAATCGGATTATCAGTTTTAAGTCATTGTTGTTGCTGACTTCTTCAAGACTTAATCTGCCTAAAGTAGGTCTAAAAATGTATTCCTTACATTTCTCATATTCCTTACCTTTTCGCTGAAATCCCTCAACGCAATTTATGGGCCAAACAACCCTTGTAGCTCATCATAGAATATATCTTTGCCTTTATGATCAGTGCCTGCGGACGGAGCATGGACATTTATTAAAACAGTGTTGCACGATCGAGTACGAATCGTAATGTAGGATAGTCTTTCGTTTACGAACTCTATATTCTGAACCGCCGGAAGGAAACTGTTCTTAATGAGGAATCCTGTTCCGAAATTGTGTGATTGAGTTCCCCCGAATAAGAAAGTGTATTTGCCCCGTCGAATGCTATCTTGACCCTCCCACCGAACTTCTTGTATCTTTACTATGTCCATCTCGTACTTCTGTGTCACGCACTACCACCTGAAGAACGACCGTCGTGAATACTAAATTACAAGAACGACCGTCGCTCACTTTTCTCTAAAATTACAAGAAATAAAATACGTAGGGTCTACTCATTAAGATCATGCAGTTTTGCACACAGAGGCGCTTTGTCCATGTAGAATCTAAAAAGCATCGTTCAATCTGAAAGAGTGGTTTTTCTTAGAATTAACTTTCGTTACCATTAAAAAAAATATGAAGATTGCACACCTCTAGAAAATTTACGTGGGTAGCAGGATTGTTACTCAAAACTTCTACTTTTAAATACCGGGAATTAAGAACGTTTAAAAATTTAAAATATACATTTTAACACCTGTTCGATGAAATACTTCATAATTTCAAGTAGCTTAGTTCAGCCAAGAAATTTGAGGGCCCGCAAAGTATGACGTCCTAATCTTTAAATTTCTAATCTAAAATAAAAATATTGAAATTGTGAATTAGTTCATTTGAAAGGTATTCATGTGGAGGTGTTTTCTAAAATATTGTTGTTCGCCATTTCCTGCTTTTTTTTTTTTTCAAAGAAGGAAATGATAACTAGGCATCTTTGTGTTCTCCGCAGAAGCACTTCACTTTCTTCCCGTGGAGGAGGAGGTGGGAAACATATGACAAAGCTCACGAAAGAAGAGGATAAGTTACAAGTTGCCAATTCCGAAACATTGACAAAGTCTATTGAAACTAATGATTCTATGTACATAAATCTGACCGTACTGAAATTAAAACACTCAATACAATAACTATCACCATACTTCCAGTATATTTAAATATATATTTCGCAGATGGTAAGCTTGAGGTCATGGATACCTGCAAGGGTGTCATTTGCCCTCCCTGTTATTTTTCTCTATTTTATGAAAGGAAATCTTTCTATATTTTATGTAATGGAAATTAAATACTGATTTATTATATTCATTCATTTATCATTAACTACATTTTGATTTCTTTCTCATGATCTTATACGACAATGTTACGGGTTTCTTATTAGCAATACACGATAATCACTTTTGTGATAGTGCTGTGTTACGGATTGTACACAAATTTTTATTACGAATATACTATTTGTCATTACGTATTTTATAAATCCCAGCGTCATTAATTTCACTAAATGTTAATAATCTTTCCAAGAAGATCTGTTGAGAATATAGCTTCTTCAAGCTCTAAAAATTTTAGATGCGTCTGTAAGTACTTGTATACATATTCAATTTGAAGTTAAGTACAACGAAAATTTTACAATTTAAATTAGATTTTTCGTTCCAATTAAAAACATCCTAAATGAATAGTGTACTATCTGACACAATTTCATTTGAGAAATTTCTCTGCATGCTGCCGAAACAAATTTCACGGTTAATTTCGTAGTATTTGTGTTTAACGGCCCTTTGAAACACGCTGTATTATTCATTGATACGAGCCGAGATATATAATTTTCTTTGTAAGGTTTCTCGTGTTTGCACTTACGGTGAGGACCTGGTAACCGTGCTAATTTGTTATCTTGATTTTGCGTCTGTAATGCGAATGTTACTAAAGATGATTTTTTAAAAAAATGTATAATTCCATGGTTCAAGGAGTGTAATTCACATATTTTTTTTACTATGTTGTAGTACGTAGGTATAAATTGGGCACGTGCACGCCTTCTATCCGTATTTGGTGCGCATATAGAAGTCAACAACGCAAAATGGAACTTACCTTGGACTGTGCATAATCGCAATCGATGATCTCTTGTCATCTTTCTGGTAAAAAATGAATAGCGCGTATAAAAATCCTAAAGTTTGGAGTTTTCGACTACACGTCATCAAACATTTTCAGAGCGAAGGAGTTCTGCAAAACGCGAAACAGGTAGTATCCAAGGCAGGAGAATAGTGCGGGTGGAGTAAAACCCCTCAACCAAAGTCCATCAATTTTGACGGGTGATGACTGCAGCATTTGGCCTGGCGTTACCATCGTGGATTATGACAAGGCCTGGCCGCTTCGATCTCAATGACACCTGAACGAAATGTCACACTTTTTAAAGGATAATTCACGGATCACTGGATACGATTTGCGGTAAATTACAGCATATACAAGTCGTATATAAACAGTCTATTTATTTTGAGGAAACTAAAAGTTCTGCTCAAAAGCAATAATGATTACGAAATCATTATAAAAAACAATACATGATCATGACTTCAAAAAAGAAGACATTTATAAATCAAATGCAGTTTACAGTACATGAGTAGAATATTCGTCTGGTATAAGAAAAAGGAAAATTATGCAAATTCTCAGTCAACTTGCAACTTTTCTATCAATTGAAAAACATGAAAAAAAAAGAGAAGATAAAGAAAGAAAAACAGGGAAATAGAAATTCATTAGAAGTATCCATTGAATATTGACAGAATCCGAAAGGTTGAACAAGCGATGATTTACTTTTGACGAGAACTAAATATCAAGTTTAAGGAAAAGCAGCTAACAAACAAACAGAGTTATCGTTGCTGTTAGCGAACAAAGATAACTAAGGTATCTTCTATGAATCAAATTTTGTTTCACTTGGCCATAAGCCATTTCAGATATTTTTTTAAATGAAATCAAAATTATTTTCTTTGTTTTTTTCTTCAGATTATTTCTCTGACGCACTCGAGTTTATTATAGCTCGATGTAATCTTTTCGTACCAATCACAATTCTTTCTAAACAGGTTCAAATTTCCTTATTTTATGTTTTAATGTAATCTCTAAGTCATCTGGTAAACATTTATGTAGGTTTTACAGGTAATTTAATCTACTGCAGGTGAAATGTGGTACGAATGTCTCATTTCAGTATTGACAGAAATTGTCATGACATCATACTTGACTACTTGTGGGAAAAAAAAAATGATTTAATCGAGTGTGCAATATAAAAAAACACCGTACCTGACTTCACTATTTTTATTAACTTTCCTAATGCGTATATACTGTATATATATATAATAAATCACAGCCATATTCAATCCACTACTGGATGAGGCCTCTCCCCGAAGGGAGGAATTAGTCTACTGCTCCCATGTATATATATAAAGAGAAAAGATTTTTTCGTAAAAAAATAAAATACAAACAAAACCACACCAGGATTCGATCCCGAGTCCTTCGCATTAGCTTTCCGACATTCACACTTAGTTACTTGTATATATTGACAAATAAAGAGTGCCAAATAGCTGCTTCCTTCCAGTTGCTTCTTTGGCGAATTGGTAGAATGTCGGAAAGCTAATACGAAGGACCTACGAAGCTAATACGACCGAAAGTAACTTTTCTCACATATATATAGAAGATTTTGAATAGTAGCAAATCGTGTTACAAAATTGTAATGGGATACTTCAATGTGAAAATAGGAGCCAAGTAGAGCAGTGACACGAAAGTGGGAAACTTTGGATTTAGCAAAAGAAACAAGAGAGGAGAGAAGTAAGTGGAATTCACAGAAGCCAACAGACTGTTCATTTCCAATACATTTTTCAAGAAACCGACCCAAAGGAAGTGGACATGGAAACGCCCAAATGGGACCAAAAACGAAATAGACTACGTTCTATCGAATAACAGGGAAATTATGCAAGACGTGTCTGTTCTGAACAGTTTCAAAGTCTCGAGTGATCATAGGATGGTAAGATGTAAGCTGAAACTAAATACTAGACTTGAGAGAAAGAAGCTTATCAGAGGAAAACGGCCACTTTTAGATCTGGAAAATCTAGGAAAAAACATTCGAGATAGAACTAACCAACAGATTTAGCGCCTCGGAAGAGTTAGAGGATGAAGAAGACATCAATAGCAGAAATAAAATACTGACCGAGATAATAAGAGAGATAGCCAAAGAAATAGAAGGCACCACAAAGAAAAGAGAGAGCAAAATCTCAGAAGAAACTATAAACTCTTGATGAAGAAAAGAAGGGAAATGAAAAAAGAGGAAAATTACATAAAAAGGATTGAATACATAGAACTAAATAAATCCGTAACGAAGAAAATAAGAGAGGATGTACGAAGATATAACGAAAATCTTGTTAGAAACACAATCGAGGAGAACAAGAGCCTGAAGAAAACCAAACAGCAGCTCATGATAGGGAAAAAAGCAAATATTTGCAGTAAGAGACGAGACGGGACCGTAACACGAAATAAGGAAGAAATTATAAACATATTTCAAAATTTCTACAGAGAATTGTACTACTCCGAGGAAGAGCTAGGAAATGAAGACTCAGAAGAAAATGATGTAGATATCCCAGATGTAATGAAAGAAGAAGTGGAAAAAGTAATTCGAGAGATGAAGAACGGAAAGTCGCCAGGAGAAGATGGACTCATAGCAGAGATGTTTAAATGGGGAGGTGAAAAGATGAAAGAGGAAGTTGCGAAATTATTCTCAATGTGCCTGAGGAAGAGAGAAATACTCAGAATTTGGAGTAATGCTATTATAATTTTGTTGTACAAGAAAGGGGACAAAGAAAGCGTCGAAAACTACAAACCAATTAGTTAACTATTACCTATACAAAATGTTCACCGAAGTTATTTTGAATCGTATTGAACGGGACTTGGATTTTAACCAGGGAAGGGAACAAGCCGGATTTCGTCGTGGATCTACCACAGTGGACCACATACAAACATTGAATGAAGTTATGGAAAGGACTAATGAATATGAACTTCCACTATGTTCGGGATTCATAGATTTCGAAAAAGCTTTCGATTCGGTCTCCTTGTCAGCAGTACTTAAATCACTTGAATATCAGGGCATCGAAAATGCGTACATCAAGCTGCTGCGAAACATTTATCCGACTGCCACATCTGTCATTAGACTACATCAAGAAAGTGAAAAATTTAAAGTTGGAAAAGGGGTAAGGCAAGGAGATTCAATTTCCTCAAAACTGTTTTCTGCGGTCCTGGAGAGAGTGTTTCAAAATTTAAACTGGGATGAAGTTGGAGTTAAAATTAATGGCGAATATCTTCATTACCTACGGTTCGCTGAAATATAGTCCTGTTTGCTTCAAATGCGGAAGAACTAAAAACCAGAATGGAAGAACTGAATAATGAGAGTTCGAAAATAGGCCTTAAAATGAATTTAAGTAAAACAAAGGACATATACAATCAATATGCTGCAAAAATGGAAATAAAGATTTGCGGACAGACAATAGGCATAGTTGATGAGTATGTTTACCTAGGCCAGCTCAAAACTTCGAATGGCAAGTTGACTGATGAAATAAATAGAAGATGTAAAATGGCGTGCAGTTCGTGTGGAAGACTACACTTTATTTTCAAAAGCAAACTACCAATGTTTCTGAAGCGTAAAGTTTATAATCAATGTGTCTTACCTGTGAAGATGTATGGATGTGAAACTTAGACATTGAGTTCGCAAACGACTCAAAGATTGAGAATCACACAAAGAGCAATGGAGAGATGCATACTTGGAATAACCAGGAGGGATAGGAAGACAAGTGAATGGATTCGCGCACAAACAAAGGTAATAAAGAATGCGAAGAAGATGAAGTGGAAATGGGCCGGTCACATAGCGAACAGATGGAAGGTGGACGACAAATGTACTATATTGAATTCCTAGAGAAAAGAAACGACCGAGACGACGTCCAAAAGCAAGTAGATGAAACCAAGCGTTTTTCAGGAGCTACATGGATAAGGATAGCAGCAGATCGAGATATGTGGAAAGAAAAGGGGGAGGCCTTCATCCAGCAGTGGATAGAAAACGGCTGAATATGATATATATATATATATATATATATATATATATTACACACTCGATTAAATCGTTTTTTTTTTCACAAGTAGTCAAGTATGACGTCATGACAATTTCTGTCAATACTGAAATGAGACATTCGTAAACGTGGTACACCTTTTTTTAATTTGCATAAATACGTTAAAATTGAGAGTAAGATAGGATTTGTTGATGAAAATTAAAAGAAAACAGATTTTTAAAAAATGTTATAAATCAAAACCTTTCATTCCCTGAAGGTCATAAAGAAATTTAATTCAATGCCTTTCCCCACTGCAGTCCAAACTGCACTGAAATCTAGCATTCAATAACGTCTTTCGTATAGATGTTGATCATACAACGAGTTACACCTACGTACATCATTTACGTAGTGATGGAAAAGGAAATCATTATCAGTGCAGTACACATGAAATTAATTAATCCAACAGTTTACATTTTGCATTGAAATTATCTTCCGTACAAGTATTTATCTAATTGGAATAAAATGTTTGGTAGATGTTTTATTTACGCTCTAGGAAATATTATTCCTTTCTCCTTCAATGAAAACGTCTACAAGAATTCAATGAAAAGTATGATTTCATGAGTCACCAATAGATGGCAGGAATGACGCCGCAAGCACAACTTGTTGCTTGATATCTCTCCTTTTGTCTCACTGCCAGAAACACGAAGCTATTTAGTAGCTAAAGCTCTTAACAAGCCAGAAGAGCCTACTACCAGTGTTTCTTCAAATTTTAATTATGTGGACCGCTTTCCTTTCATAGTTGCTTCCTTGACATTTATGCAATACTATAAAATGAAGGCATATAGTAAATATTTTTGTAAACAAAGCCGCACCGTGACAGAATTTCTCACACGATAAACTCTCCACACTTCTTATACACATTACTTATACTTATAGAACAAACACCTAGCAGAATTTCAGAAAGCTTTTGCAATAAAATTGTGTACATTATTTTCTACAGGAATTAGAATTTTAATGTAAAAGGGTCAAATCATTCTTCCGATTCCCCTAAAAGTGAGGCAAACTCGTTTAGATGACATCCATTTCATGGCGTTGGTCACTTTCAAACTCTTACGTCTTCTTTCTCGTAGTTTGTCTTCATTCAAATTCGGTAAATACTGGTTCCTTCATGCTATTCCTACAAGGTTCGTTGTCCAATTGTCGATACAGTAATAAATTTCAGTCTTTTTTTTTCTGATATATTTGATTTGACAAATCACATAAAATCATTAATTTATTTTAAGATGTTAATGCATATAATGGATGGTTCAGTTCTACACTTATTACCTTTGAAACATCAATTTAATCTACAATAACCCAAATTTTCTTTCATTTTGATATCAAAATATATGGGAGTTGAAACTGTGATTACTGGCATAATCAAGTTTTAAAGAACATAAAGTTGCACGAAGATAGACTACTTTTAACGGAAATGGCGTTCATAATTAGTTTCATTTGTACTGTAATGGTTGCAAAACATCTAGATATGTGCGTTTAATCCTAAAGGAATAGTTTTCTCGGATAGGTCAAATTTTTAGGCAGATTTCACTTAGGCCATAGGTCATAAGCAGTCACTGATTCTCAAGTCTCCATAGATATATTAATGCTTATAAACACAGTGCGTCAATTCAGGTAAGTTCAATCTACAATTAATAAAGCATCTATGATAGGTTTTCAAACTTCGTATCGTGAATAACGTACAGTGAAAACATTCCATTTGTAAATAAATTATTTTAAGTAGCAAGACTTATACCAAACAGAAAATATTTACATGTCTAATCACCATGTTTGTTACTTTAACTTGAACGTAGGTCATTTCAGACAAAATATTGGGTTAATATTGTATGAGTAATATGTTCTGAAAGAGCAAGAATAAATTTGTTGATAAAATGGAGGTCTGAGAACGCTTCAGTTTAGAGAAAATCAACATTGAAAGTTAGATGCCATTCGAAGATCCTTGTGTAAATTTTAAACTTAAAATTACCCATAAAATTCTATTGCATTCTAAGCTCAACTAAGGTTAAGGATGGTTTGACCCAACAAGATATTAAAAATAAAAAGGGATTCACTACTAAATTTCTTGCTATGTTAGAATGTACGCAAAGTTCAAAGGAAAATTCTCCTCTGCTTTCAAAGGCCAGAAAATTGAAGACGATATTAGTACAATTCTTGTCATGACAAAATATAGTCGAAGATCTAAAACTGGCAAAATCACAGTTTTGTCTAGTTTCGTTTGCTTCTTTCAAAAAATCCTAAAAAATTTGAAAATTTTGAGACAAAAAAAAATAATTAAAAAATCAAATTCATTAACCTTGCATAGAAATTCATATAGCTCGCTCTTGAACTAGACTTTTCTTTTCTTCGAATATGTTATAGGCGACCTCAGACGTTTATTATATACCGGTACTAAAAAAGGAAAACGGAGCAGTAATGTGCTGCAATTAGAATTTGAACACTTACGTCTTGGTATCGAGAAAGCGGTGACCTCATCCTCTTCTACTTTCGATCATTTGCTCCCGCAAAAGCACCAAAGTTCAGACTTGACAACGAAGTATTACAACACTCTTCTTTTAGCATAATATACGTCATTAGGACATAATATATGAAAAAGAAACTGTTACAATGGAAAGTACAACAAATTATTTCACTTTTTGCTCCAACAAAAGAACAAAAGTTTAAAATATGGTGGAATCGTCTATGACTGACACGTTCGAAGAAGTGTTACTTTCATGTCATCAGTATAAAATTCGTATGTTGGCAAATTGTTAAAATTGATTTTTTTTTTTAGAGGTTTCACAAGATTTTATTGAAAACAACATACAAAATGAAACAGAAAACTAATATTGGAAAAATACAGAACCTTGGGTACATTCTAACAGAGCAAGACTTTAGTGGTGGAATCACTTTTATTTTTAATATCTTGTGGGGTCAACCCATATCTTTTAACTTAGTTGATCTAAACCGATTAGAAAGGGTTAATTCAGAATGCAATGGAATTTCATGGGTAATTTTATGCTAAGTCTATGGATGTATCTAAAGATAAAACTTAATAGATATATTAAATAAATGTACTTCTTAAAAAGCAGGTAAAAGGTTAATCTCAAGTTAAACTATAGTCGATCCCACATTAAGTTCAGTTCGTGTAGAATCCATTTTGCATATAATATACAATATCCATAGATGAATGGAGTATAGTATAATTGCGTAAACATGATTCAAACTGTAATCAGAAGTCAAAAATAAAAGATACTAGATGTAAAGAACAGCGAGAAGGTTTATTCCCAATAAAAACGACAAACATATAGAGAATGTACATTACGTACATTCAGGTACTCGAGAACCATTTGTGAAAAGAGCTAGAAGTAGTATACCGAATGGGTTCACATGAATCAATGGTTGCTAAATAAATAAACTATAAAACAATGGCTTGTCTTGTAGTTTCACGTATAGGGAAAATACAGCATAGCAACCGAACCAATCAAACATCGATTTAGAAACAAATATTAGGCCAATGATGTTAGCCCAAACATCACATTAAGGAAAATCCGTGTTAAACAAATATTTTTACTGAAAGTTACGTTCGTTTACAGATGCGAGAAACAAAACAAATATCTAATTAAGAAAAGCAATAAGTCAGAGTAGCTAAATCATTTGAAAATAAAGATTTTATAACTACACACGATAATCGTACTCCGTTTTCTTAACATTTTACTAACTGTAAGTCTAACATTTACACAAATTTTGCTGAAATATAACCTGAAAAACACTCCATGTTTGATGGTTTGTTGTTTTCCGGTGTTCTATGTACATGTTGTATAGTCAATGTCATTATATTCAGTTTAATCTACTGTAATCTCGATTTTTTTGTACTCACCTACAGGTTTAAACCTTGAAATATCATCCCCACAACGCTCTCGATTGTGAGCATAATACTTGCATTGTCGCCACGGGCTGAAGTATCCCTTCTCAGCTCTGGAGTTGGAATCTAGTGAAGAGTAAGATAGAATAAATGAATAAATAAGTGAAAAACAGTTTATTAGATGTAAAATACAAATAGTCAAACAACTTAATAACAATCACATAGCACTACAGTAGAGACGGAATTTGTGTACAATGTCGATTCTTTCCTTCGTCGGATTTCGTTCGTGATCAATAAAAAATATCAGTAATTTTATTGTACCTATATAAATGCCATTTACAGAATTTATTGAAATTATTATTATTTCTTTAATACACGATATTACTTCAATGCTCTAAAATTGCCACTAGATTGCGTTAGAATCGGCAGGAGACTATTCAAAGGCGCTCAATGTGTATATTTTACCTAGTGTGTTCGTTTGGTGGATACCCGTGAGTATTAAGCACGTTTCGGTGACGGATTCTACGTCACTACAAGCAACTTATAAAGTTTCCGAACGGCCACGTTGTTGAGATGTATGGGAATATGGTGGTAGTTTCGTCAAATTGACGTTGCAAAGAAATTGTTTTGTCAGTGTATTTTTTGTCACATAAAGGTCTGCAAAACTCCTAATATTTTCATGCTTAATTACATATAAACATCTTTTACCTTTAAAAGACTTCATTATTTTGGGGGTAATTGATTGTAATGTTATTACTCATCAGTGCTGTTATTTGTTGGTACTAAAAACCTTGCTGCTCGCAGCTACTCCATAGCAACACATATCATACCCCATTTTTAAAAAGATACATGAAAAATTATATCGTGCTCTAGTAATAGCATCAAGAGCATTATCTTCAGTGGGAGCAAAGTTTTTTGTGTCAGTTCATAACACACAACAATCAAACAGAACAAACAGATTTCTTTATACCCGGTTGTCTAGGAAACGTGTACATTACTCATGTCTTATTATCTCGGCATGAAAGCGCGGATAGCAAGCAGAGATGATTATCTCTGCAAAGCTTAATCCATGGTAGTCACACAGTTTAGCCTCGAGCCTAGTGGAGGTGGAAATAGTGGTAGAGAAACTTTTCATAAATGAAATTACACTCCAGCTTTCTCATTCACCCGTGTTTTCTTTGTGGTAACAGTTGACATCCGCAGTCTCGGATTTGGGATGATGCACAGAAAGGAAAGATAATATGATCTTTTCTGGAAAAAGTAGTTTCAGATTGAAACGTAGAATTATATTGCACATGAATTCATTCGAAGAATGGCTTAGCAACTTGTCGTTTTGGTTAAAAAGGGTGGATGTGTGGGAGAGGGGTTTCAACAGAATTGCAGGCAAAAGAAAGATAACAAACGAAAGAAACTGAGAAACTTTCATGTCAAAAGGTGAAGTGTTCCAGCAAGTAGTTAAATACAAGATCTTTCTGCAATTTGTCTCTGTTTCCCTATAGGAAACGCATGTATACTGAGTGGAATGATTTTTGCATTCCGCACTGAAAAAAAAGGAAATATTGTTTGATATTTCTCGTAAAATTTCAGATTTATGTATGTATTTGGAGTGTTCCTGTTGTGTCTGAAAGGTGTCGGTCAAAAACACCCAGAGATTTACTTGTGTATGGTTGGTTCGAGCCTTGGAGGTTCTCATTTCCCATTCCAGCGTGATTTTCGCACATGCGCACAAAGAGAAAACGGTTTCTTATCGTAATACAACATGCAATTCTGATCAAATGTTTGCTGCCGCCATTTTAATTCCGAATTTTAAACAAATGGGAAATATTCTGAGTAAATAAGGATTACAATCCCTACTTGCCAAACAGAAAACGTTATTAGAACAAAGCGCAAGCCGTGGAAGTAACTTTGTTAATATTTTCAGCGTTCAGGCAACGTATTTCTGATCTTCTATACTGTTTTGATGTACTGATTTCCTGAGTGGCACTTTAGTCCAGTCACTAAGATGCTGGACTTCCAACTAAAGAACCAGTGTTCACATCTCATTTGAGGCTTCTAATTTGTTTCTTTTCCTAAAACCCGCAAGGTGTGTGTTTTTTATCAGCCAGGTTACAGGAAATTTCCAGGTAGCTATAGTTGCCTAGGATTCTCCGGAAATATGTCAGAATAATATTAACAGTACGTATAGCAACAAACTCAAACACGTTAGTAAGTTGCAATACAACTAAGTAGCTATTTACACGATAGTGACGTGTCAGTTCTCAGAATATCGGAAGAATTTCAAGCACATAGCCACTGTAATGGCATACTGGTGATACCAGGGAAATACTGTGCTCCCTGTGTGAGGCATTGGTAATTGGTACGTACCATAGAGCCATAGAGATCTTCCTCCATACACGAATCTTCTATAAATGCGTGTGAAATCAGTTCTCAGAAATGCCAAGTTATTCTTTTTAAAGTATGTGCTCCCCTGTTATTAAAAAAAAAGTCATCGTTTCGTGAACACTGTAACGAGTCAGAGTCACACAAGCAATTGGAACAACACATACACGTTATTCTTCATTTATTTCCAATAATACTGAAAATTAGGTTCTCTGGGAATTGCCTGTAAACACCATTGATCAGCTTCAACCTCGTTTCCATTGTTTTCACTTGGATTCCTCAAGGATCAATTAGCAAATAAAACCTCATCATTAACGTCAGGCAGAAAGCTATTTGAAGAGAACGAATTATATGAAGACGGACGTTATAATTTTCTGAAATACTGGACATTAATAATAATTAAACACTCATTATGGTATCAGCAATATTACTGAAGTTTAAAGATGAAAATTCAACAAAAACAAAGTTTAATATCTAGAGCAAGAGAACTATTGGGAAAAGCAAGAGTGATGGAACCAAGTTCTATAAACATTGGGAAGCATTAGATCTCCGAAATCAATTTCAAAGCGAATACAAAGGAAACGAAACCAATTAACAACATAACTGACTCATTCAATGTGAACGAAGACACGGAACAAAAATATTCCTTAAAACAAAACAATCCCCCAACTCCTAGTCTTATAAATTTATATATCGAGCTACATAATAAGGAAATGTACTCCCATAATGCTTCTTATTAAATTAAAGCAAAATGGAAGGAAAGGGGATTGGAAACTTTATCATCAAAAGAAGAAAACAAAAGCGCTAATAACAGAGGACGTTGCATGGGATTCATTATGTGTGGGCCTATGTGCGCATGTAAACTTGTTTGTTAACAAAATCCTTCTTATTTCGTTATACCCCAAAGAACTCACTCACACTCGTTGTCGTTGAGACCCAAAGTCAAAGCAAATTGGTAGTTAACGTCATCAAAGAAGCCTCGCTACAAGAAAGGCTTTTATGGATCACTTTTAATGCATTAAAGTCAATAAAATGCTTCTTACAACAAAAGACTGGTTTCTTTCTGCCTTTATTTCCTTGGCTTTTCTTCTTCCATCCCTTGATTGGTTCTTAAAATCTTCTTGTTCTAAAAGTTTCATTTAAGGAACGGCTACGAAAATATATTTCTACTTTCCAGGTAATGTAGAGTATCCTGCTTATATCCACCAGAAGCTTGGACAGAAACCAATTTCCATGGAGAATAAGTAGAGAAGTTTTAGAACAAATAATTGCTACTTAAGATCTTTTAAAAAACGAACATTTGTTAAAGTCACACTATGCATATGGGAAAAGTCTCAGTTTATTCAACAATCATGTTGAATACAATAAGAAAACCGCCAAAATTAACGGAGACTGATCTTTGCAACACATATCCTACAACGCTCACCAAATATGAAATAAAGGATAATGTTACTGAACGTCATTTTGAAGAAGAAAAAAATCTCTCTTGAAAGAACAGTTAATTTTTATCACATCAGATGACGTCCCTGTGGTTAAATCACTTGTAATCACAGACCTGTCTGAATGGAAAATGGCAGTTTCCGTTCTGTTCTTAAGATACGTTTCTTCTGAACACGCATTGAATATTACGTGCCAAATAAAAGACACTTTCCTTCTGTTCTGTTCATCGGAGTCCTTCAAGAAGGGCACAACAATGACAGTTTTAAAGATTATTGTATTCGTTTACAGGACATTTCCTTCACAAATACTTAGTGTATTGCAGTGTTTAAAATGTTCTCTAAAATTTGGTGGCCAATGAGGCCGCCGGAAAAATTTTGCGGTGGCCATTTGTAATCACTGGTGGCTTCATAATATAAATTACATGCATGTTACATAATAATGCACCATCATATTGAAATTAGACGAGAACTAGGATGAATTACCATGCAAATAACAAAAAGTGAAACAGTCCTCCCTTCTATACTCTTCCTATCTTCCAAGTATGGTTTTCAAACCAGAACAGCGAAATCAGAACAATTTAGAACAAAGAACTGGTGGCTAAAATTGGCCACTAGGTGTGACTCCAGGTGGCCAAATCTAATGATTGGTGGCCCTGGTGCGCCTATTTTGTATACATTTTAAACACTGGTGTATTGCCATTATACTATAGGTCTGCTACATAGCTGATTCTTGATTTTAAAATGGTTTAAAAATAATAAATAATACCGAGCAACAAACAGTTTTCTTATTTCCTATTTCTCTCTTGATATGACATGGACACTCAAAACCATGTGCCTATGTTTTTAATTATTGAGAACCAGCAAGAACCTATACCACGCCTCTCACCGATTTTGTTCAAATTGTTTCATTGTGTAACTATTACGGAGTAAATAATTTGGACAAATCGTGAAAGTGCCAGATGTCGATTGAGAGAAAATAACGTTGAAAGATTTCTATGCTTCATAGCAGGTTGTGTCAAGTACATCTTGTTTCAGAATCGTTGTAATTGGGTACTTAAAACGTCTGGTTCACGTTAAGACGGTCGCGTATTCAAATTTATTGAAACTGTTTTTCTTTTGTTTTTTTCATTTATGTTCTGAGTTTAGTGGACCAATCATATTAATCAGGGAGTAGTTATACATAATCCTAGATGATACTTTTGTAGAAACAATACAAGCAAAAATATATTTCTACATCTTGCAATTGCATAAAAGCCGATGCTTTGCATTCACAGGATGTTTTCAAATCAACAGCTGAAAAACATACCTGAGTGACTTGTCTTCAGTCACAGACTTTTGACGCACAGCACGCATAGTATTACCTTGCTGGAAATATAGGGGACAACAACTAATTACGAATAATAGAATGTATTTTAACGCAGTGTTCTCAATAGGAATTGTCTGGATTATTTTCAAGTAAATATTAGCAGTTTTCTTATTCAATTTGAATATATTTATGGCCTTTAGGCACCTAAAACTCAGACCGGGACAGTGGAGGGGAAAGATGGATGGAGGAAGATGTCGGCCAAGACCTAACTTGAAGGTATCATCCAGACATTCGTCTGGTGTCTGAGGATAAACCTCACTCAGGATGTTTGGCCGGTGAGATCGAACCGAGGCCTCTCGAATGCGAACCCAGCGCTCTACCACTGAGCTACAGCCGTTCGGTCCTCAGTTTTCTAAACGCTTGATACTTTTTTATTTGTCTATAAAAGAAAACAGGTTCGCCTGCTGGACTGTACGGACGGACGAACTGTTTGCTTCTGTTTGTTCTACATGACATGATTTCAACATGGTCGTACTTTTCTAACACTTCATTTCTCTTGTAGTTTCAATAACGCACATTTTTTTATACTACATTTATGAACATTTGTTCCAATTTCATATCAAAACATACATGAATTTGAATTCAATTTAAGGCCTTTAGGCAACTTTGACTCAGACAAGATGGATGATGATGGGAGAATTGGTGCAACGAAGCAAGTGGGAGGAAGCAGGAGCACCCCGAAGAAACACACGCACACGATGTTTGTACACCACAAAGTTCACATGGCACAAGCCGATACTGAACTGAGGACCTCGCGCACCAGAGGTAAGCGCTCTTCCACTGACCCACCGCCACCCCAAAACATACCTGAAAAGCCCTAACTACGCAAAAATGTAATTATTTTCTTAATTCTCTTATTTCCAAAGCAACCTGGGAGTTTTATTCCAATAGCACAATACCCAATTCTGTAAATTTCTACTCTACAAAATCTAGAGTTTTGGTTTAAGATTATTTGACTCATTAAGAAATGTTTTTCATCTCTACATGTAGAATGAGTTTTGGACTGAAAAGAGGAACACAATAATAGAAACAAACCATGCTAGTCTTCTTGGACACGAAAATGAAATCTATGTTTAAGTCATCCACAAAAGTTCTACAATATTGTGTTCATACCTTGTTACAAAAAACGTAAATAGAACATATGCGGCACGATAAACTTAAAGAAAGGCAGAAGAAGTACGTTGTGATTATAAACTTTTGGCGTGTTTTACTCACTTCTTCAAACTTAGGCTCTTCATGAGATAAGCTTGATACAACAAAAATCTTTATTGGTTCACGTGCCAAACATAGTTAGGTTGGCTCACTCAAAGAATACACAACTCCTCCTACACATAACCATCAAAGTAAATTCCACACAACCAGTTTTACAACTTGTTACAGTCTATTGTTAAACATACAGATAACTGTTAAAGTGCTGGAAGGCAACGTACGAGTGCGTTCGAGAGAAGAACATCAGTCACAAAACTATAAACTACGAATTAGCATTTGTTAGCAAACTTACAAGGTAGACACGAAGTATTTGTCCAATATAACGTTTCTCTTTCGTTTGTTTTTGTTATACTGTAAACAACTTCAAACTGTTTAGAAAAAGAAAACATGACGTTCCCACAGTCGTTGGCATTATTTTTGACTTGAATTCAAATAGTACTAACGACTGGCTGTGCACTGTTTATTCAAGACAATGTATTTTGCCTAGAATTGGGATTTATCACCTACTACACGACAACTCCACTATTCTGCTCAATATTTAAGCCAAATACCATATCCTGTTTAGATTTCATCCGTGAGCGCATATGTTCAATTATTTATAAATTAAACGTTAACTTGTTGCTGTCTCTAACGACGAAAAACTAAAGAATAGCTTCCAAAATTCATGGCTAACACACAGGATCTGCTTTAATAAAAGGAAAGTCAAACAAGCACACAATCTGGTTTGCTTTTACCCAAATTACCCGGGTTGGAGTTACTGGTCTCCCATCAGGCGCCTTCCCAGGTGGCGGATAGAGGAATGCCGACCAGCTATGGTGGATACTGGAAATATTTCGAGACTGACCAAAACCAGTAGGTCTACTGCTGCCTTGCAGTTGGTAGAGGGATCTACAAAGGCTAGGGGAAGATAACCCCGAACAAAAATATCATGGTGAGGGGAAGCAGCATCACCATTACCACTCTGAGACTGAAGATGAATGACATCGGCAAGGCTCAGAGATGGACAGAGGACGACATCCTGAATGTCTGCCTTTACTGCGAGGTCGTAGAGCTGACAACTCTACACCGCTAAAACATGTCAAGAAATAGTAACAGATGGTCCTGGGGTAAAATATTCCGGAGGTAAGCTAGTCTCTCATTCGGATCTCCGGGCGGGGACTGCTTCAGGGGGCTCCAAGAACAGGATTAAGAAAGACCTTAGAATAGGAACGTTACGAACGTTATACCAAACGGGCGCTTTTCAGGTGGCGGCATGCAAGACCGAGAAGTACGAGCTAGACATATTAGCGATACAAGAAGATCGGTGGGAGGGTCAAGATAGCATCCCACAGGGCAAGTACACTTTCTACTACGGTGGAACACAGTCTCACGATGTCGAAAAAGGATTCCTCATTAAGAACAGTATCCTTCAGGCGGTTCAGAATATAGAGTTCGTAAACGAAAGACTATCGTACGTTACGATACGTACTCGATGGGGTAACACGGTTTTATTAAACGTCTATGCTCCGACCGAGGTGGCTACTGATAACGACAAAGATATATTCTACGATGAGCTAGAAAGGTTGTTTGACCGATTACCGAAGCATAATTCAAAAATTGTGTTGGGGGATTTCAACGCAAAGGTAGGGAGGGAAGAAAAATATAGACCTACTATAGGCAAATACAGCCTTCACGAAAATACCTACAACAATGGAGAAAGACTTATAACTTTCGCGATTTCGAAAAACCTACTGGTAAAAAGCACGTCCTTTGAACACAAAAACATACACAAATACACATGGGTATCTCCGGACGGCAAAACTCTTAGCCAGATCGATCACGTATTAGTAGATAGACGAAGACACACCAACATAATGGACGTTAGGTCGTACAAAGAAGCGGAAGGCGGCACTGACCATCAATTGGTAATCACAAAGTAAGGGAAAAATTATGCATCGCAAACAGAGAAAGCAAGGGACCAAAACAACTGAAATTCGAAGTTAAATCCGAGCATAAAAGCAGATTACCAACTAAAACTCTCAAATAGGTTCGAAATCTTAGTCGACTCGAGTAATAATAATGAAATGATATTAATAATGAAATTAATAATGAAATTGATGTAAGATGTGGGAGGCAATTAGTGAAACAATTACGAGCGCAACGAAGGAACGTGCAGTTGAGAACAAACAACAGAAAAACAAACCTTGATTTGATGAACAATGCCTTAAGCTTCACGAGGAACGAAAACAAGCAAGGCAACGATGGATAAGTAATAAAAGCGAAGCAAGTGTCAACCACTACAGTAACGCGAAACGAAACGCCACACGCAGGTTCAAAAACAAAAAGCGAGAATATATAACGCAGAAGATTCAGGAGATAGAAGAAAACAGCAAGACAAATAACATACAAGATCTATACAAAGGGGTAAACTCGTTAAGAAAAGGTTACCAACCGAGGTTAGGAATGATTAGAAATGAACACGAAGATCTTCAGACGGATCCGACTAAAATTGTCGATGTGTGGAAAAGTTATTTCGACAAACTTCTTAATGTACGCAACGGGGAACAGAGGAATGTGAAATCCATACCGCAGAACCGTGGATTCCCGAACCTAGCGAGGTCGAGATCGAAATGTCGGTAAAGAAACTGAAAAAAATCGAATCACCAGCAATAGACAACATTCCAGCCGAATTAATTAAAGCGGGAGGAACGGCACTAATAAGGGAACTACATAAATTGATAAGGGCTATATGGAGAAAGGAGGAGCTTCCAAAGGAATGGAAAACCTCAATAATAGTTCCGATTTACAAAAAAGGCGATAAATCGGGCTGTAATATTACCCTGGAATCTATTTACTCCCAACATTTTACAAAGTATTAAGTAATATTCTGTTAACACGCCTAAACGTATACGTAGATGAAATAATTGGAGATCACCAATGTGGATTTAGAAGAAATAGACCCACGTTGGACCAGATTTTCGCCTTGAGACAAATTTTGGAGAAGAAATGGGAATACAATGGGACGGTTCACCAGCTATTCATTGATTTTAAGAAAGCATATGATTCTATCAAAAGGGAAAAGTTACACAGTATCCTGATACGATTTGAAATTCCGAAGAAATGGTTCAAGTAGTGAAGATGTGTCTCAGCAACCCCATAAGCAGAGTACGGATAAATAACAATATGTCAGATAGTTTCAAGATTCGCAAGGGTTTGAAACAAGGTAATGTCACCACTACTTTTTAACTTTGCGTTAGAACATGCGATTTTAACAATTAAAGGAGACAAAAAGGGACTATCATTATTGAATGGTTTGAATCAACTGTTCGTATATGGGGTGATGTAGATTTAATAGGGAACGATATAGATGCACTACAAAGCAACACCGATGTCTTAGTAGAAGCGTGCGATGAGATAGGTCTACAGGTAAACATAGATAAAACAAAATACATGGTAACAAGCCGAAACACAGGGAATGGAGGAAATAAAAATATAAGAATTAGAGATGAGGTCATAGAGAAAGTAAACAAATTTAAATACTGGGAGCATACGTAACAAGCAAAATTGAATTCACGGAAGAAATAAGTCGTTTAGTATCGGGCAACGCATGTTTGTATTCAGTCCCAAGAATGTTGAAATTGAAAATATACAGAACGGTTATTCTGCCGATAATACTTTACGGTTGCGAAAGTTGGAGTACGACCCTAGCAGATGAACATAAATTACGTGTGTTTGAAAATAAGATTTTGAGAAAGATATACGGTCCGAAACGGGACGAGATGACTGGTGAATGGAGGAGACTGCATAATGGAGAACTCATGGACTGTACGATTCACCAGATATTGTAAAAATAATTAAATCGCGACTACTAAGGTGGGCAGGCCATGTAGCTCGGATGGCGGAAAAACGAAGATTATATTCTATCTTGGTTGGAAGGACAGATGGAAGTAGGCTATTGGGAAGACCGAGACGTCGTTGAGAGGACAAAATTAAAAGAGATCTTCGAGAAGTAGGTGTTCGAAATGAACTGGTTTCATGTTGCCCAGGATAAAATCCAATGGCGAACGTTTGTTACTGCGGCGATGAACTTGCGAGTTCTGTTTCCCATGCTTCACTTATATATGCTATGTTGTTTTCCTTCCTACGCTTACACGTTTTTGAACTAAATACCATGACACCTTGTACTCGGTTCACTCTGGCGGAACAGAAATGTGCTTTACTTTAAGCTTCCAGTTTTTACCACGATAGTATACTGTAACAGCCTAGTTGCTGTTCCATTTTTATATTTATTTTCTCCCCTTTTATTTTTTTTAGTCTCCGTTTTGTTTTCTTTCTGTGTGTTCTCTTTAGCTCATTCTCTTTGGTTGGTTTTAGACTCTTTAAGCGTGTTTCGTTTGGATTTTGCTTTGGATTTTTATCGTTATCCATCCAGGTTTTCGTTAGTCACACAGCAATGACTTGGATCTAACGCTTGTTTTGATTGGACCCTAGTCAATGCTTCGTGACTTGTATTTTGCTGATTGGTGTGAATCAGCCTTCTTCTCCGTTTGCTGGGAGAACTGCTCTCCCACGCCATGTTAGTTCAGTTCCAATCTTTAAAACGAGACGAGTGGATGTCTGGGCTTTCCGTCATCTGTACTTCCTAAGCCCTGTCTACGAGAGGTAGATATAAACACTAAATTTAGCATAATTTTCGATTTCGTCTATTCCGATGCAATATATTAAATCTTAGTAAGAAGAATTAAAAACCGATACAAGTGCTACCAGGACTATTCAGCTACATCATTTATTTCGGAATTCTCAACTCATTAAAA